>PVHX01026929.1:0-20065 GCA_004024805.1 Geosciurus inauris
TGTGTGTGTGTGTATATATATATATATGTTTATATATATATAAACAATATGCCTGTGTTAGCTTGTGAGAGCTATTTTCAAGTTCAGGGTAACTGAAGGAATCCTGGTCAGCCTACAGAGTTGTGCTCTATATTAATAATGTAATCTGAGTGCCTCTGCAGTGATGAAATTATACTGTCAGTAGTTAATAAAGACAATAGGAAGTCTAACATGAATGTCTATTGATGATAGTGTGGGAAAATAATTCTCTCTAGGTGCAATTTGAAATTCTTGCATGTCATAGAAGCTTTGTTTGATTTCTTGCTTTTGTTTTCTTGTCAGAAATTCAATTTAGGGAGGAAGCTCTGAGACCAATGCATCTGTTACCTGCTCTGTGAAGCATGGCATTGAAGACTGTCTCATACCTATTAGCAATCATGATGAGAAAACATTTGTAATGATGGCTCATGTGTATATCATCACCCCTAGCTTTACTTAAAGTAGCATGGGATTGTGCCCCTTAGATAACTATTCCAAATAGGCTTAGATAATTTTTGGGGGGTTATACATACAAAGGCAATCAAAACCAAATACCAGAGCCGGGCGTGGTGGCGCATGTCTGTAATCCCTGCACTTTGGGAGGCTGAGACAGGAGAATCGCGAGTTCAAAGCCAGCCTCAGCAACGGCGAGGCACTAAGCAACTCAGTGAGACCCTGTCTCTACATAAAACACAAAATAGGGCTGGGGATGTGGCTCAGTGGTCGAGTACCCCTGAGTTCAATCCCTGGTACCAAAAAAAAAAAAAAAACCAAATACCATAAAATGTTCTCAATTAATAAAAAACACTCTTGCTTATCTCCTTGTTTCAAAGGTTTCCTTTATTTACATTGCACTATTGCTCAGAGTGAATTCTAAATATGTTTTTCCAATAAACATGTGTATTTGAGAATTATTTACTTCTTTCTTACAGAATGGACACTTAGTTGAGCAGATATGTCCAAAAAATTGGTAAGATTTGTATCCAGCAATGCTTTCCCTTCACATAAATTCTTGTTCTGTTATAGTATTCTGTTGACTGACGCTATGCTGTGATTTTCATCCTTGACATCTCAAGACTCTGACTCACCTAATTTTATTACAACTGTTTATAGTTTGTCTTTTCACAATTATGTTTGTCACAACTAAGCTACATTGATGAAAGCAAATTTCTGGCATTTATGTTGTTTGCCCTTAGATTTTAATTGATTGTAAAATACTTTCATGAAGCACCTACTGGTTGCCTGGTGCAGGAGTGGTTGTTCTCTTTCTGGTAGGGAAGACAGGCAGAAAACCATATGCTAAAAGAATAATGCAAACACATATAAAGGACTAATACAACACCTGTTGGGGAGAAAATAAAAATGTCTTTCATGGGAAGGAATTGAATGGGTATAATCAGGCAAACTTCAGTAAGAATATCTGAGCTAGACTTTGGAGGATAGATGTATTTTAATTGCATATATTACATTCTGTATCATCTCTGATGGAGGGTCTGATTATCAGAGAATATTACTGCTCTTAATGTCCTCAACAGAAGCAATGATACTGTTTTTGTTTTAGTAAAAGCACAAATGGAGGCAGGGTTTTTGTTGTCCTTTTTTTTCCACACAGATTCTGCAGGTGGACAGTCACAGATTAGGATTATTGCGATAAATATCCTTCTTTACCCATAGTCCAGGGACTACAGAGTAACTTAAAACCACATAAGAAAGTAATAGATTACTATTCTGGAGAAAATCTAGGAGATTTCACTGGCTACCTGATGGCCAATGCCAAGCTTTCATCATTAAGAAGATCTGTAAATTAAAAGTGTAATTAATCCCATATCTCTGTTCATCTCTCACTATCATGGCATTATATTAAATATATTAAGATCTTTTGTTTCTGATAAAGTCTACCCTCCTTTGATATGTTCAGATATGTTAAGACCATATTCCTTAATACTTCAGGGTGTTTAACAGTAATCTACAATGACCATCATCAGTCTTTCCAATCTAATTGCAGGTTAGTTTCATCCAGAGAAATTAATACAAATACAGAATCTTAAGCCTAATATAAGATGTTTTGCTGAAGTAAATATGGGGAAGAAAAACAAAGTGAGGACTTTGGTTTTTGGTTTTTTGTTGTTGTTTTATTTTTTTATTTGTTTTGTTTCTTTTGTCTGTTTTCAGAAACTGAACCCAGGGTACTTAGCTACTGAGGTACATCCCCACCCTGTTTTATCCATTAGTTTGAGACACAGTCTCATTTGGTTGCTCAATCTTGTGATCCTCCTGCCTCCCAGCTTGCTGGTTATACATGTGTGTGCCAGCTCATCCAACAAGGACTTTTAATTGACAGATTTTAATTGACAGATGATAACTGTAAATCTGGATGGGATATGGTGTGATATTTGGTACATTTATACATTATTTATTGACCAACTCATAATATTTAGGTATTCTATCATCTCAAATACTTATAATTTCTTTGTAATGATAACATTCAAAATCCTCTTTTTAAGCTGTTTGAATTATACTCTACAATATTAATTATAGTCAGTATCTATGTAATAGAATGCTAGAAATTTAAAACATGATTTTTAACATGTAATTTAGGTGAATCAAATTTATTCAGCCTAGTAAAAAGGCCCTGGAAGCCATCAACCCACATTTTATATATCAACCAGTGGAAATATAATTTTTTGGGGTGTTTTTGTTTTGTTTTGTTTTGTTTACATTTTCCAGTCTGTATTTTTTTTTGGTCAGGAGCTATAACTGGCCCCCTAGCAATATTCTGAACTTAATGCTTATTGTAACCCAACCTGGGGGAAAGAAGGAGAAAGATACCAAATAATGAAATTCAGTATCAGTACTCATAAACAGCCAGTTTTTGCCTTGAGCAGCCTGGCAGAAAATGATGGAGAATAAAGGTGAACTTTTGTATTCTCCCTTACTTGCTTGCAATTCTGTTTTCATGTTAAACATCTGCTTGATTAATAGTTCATTAATATTCTGCATTAGAAAGCTCTCAATTTGTCAAGGTTGAAAGACACACTGTCACACTATCAGGATTGGCATTCCCAGTTGTCTTTTCTATGAACTGCCTCATATCACAATGTGTGCATGTTTTTCTTTTAATATCAAATCTCCTCCAAAGGCATTTACACCAAAGGCCTTGAGACTCTCCCTAACTTCTGATTCCCAGGACACCTTCCTTTGTCTGTTATTCTCTAGTCTTCCCTGCATCAGTAAATAACACGTTCCACCCATGCTTTGGCGAGTACGCCAGGAGCCTTTTTTTTTCCCACTTATAAGCCACCCTCTATTTCACCCAGCTCCATCATGTATCCTGAATTAACTCCTTTGTCTCTTTCTCTTAGAACAAATCACTGCATTGTCTGTATTTCCACTGTTGCTTCCACACAGTCCATCATCCATGGAGCAACAATAAGGGACTTTATGAAAATTAAGTGTCACAACTTCTATAGTCATTTTTACAATAGGTTTCAACTGTAGTTAAGATGCAGTATTCTTACCTTACCTACTAGGTCATGGATAATACGAATTCTGCCCACCTCAATAGCATTGCATTCTCACAAGCTCATTTTGATCCAGACACATAGGCTGTAATTCTGTTCTTTGGATATTCAAGATCATTCTCTTTGGACCATTGCACTCTTCTCTAAGGCACTTTACCTCCGACCAGCTCCTCATTAATAAAGTATAAGTTCAAATATCAACCACTTCAGATATCCTTTTTGTAATCACACTAACAGTATCACCACCATTCCATTCTCCCAGTTCATTACCACCTTTAGTTGTTTCATGGAACTTAAAATTACCATTTTAAAAACAATGAATTTATTTAATCCAAGTTTGCTACTACTAAAACAGATCTTTTGTTGGTCTTATTATTATCATATTCCTAATTCCAGAAAAAATGCCTTAGATATTTAAGTATAAATATTCTATGAAAAAATAAATTAATACTTTTCAAGTCATGATGATTTGAATTGTTCTTTTTTCTACTTTAAAAGCTTTCTGCTTTAAAAGTATTATGATAGTCCCTATTATAATATTCTAATAATGTTTCTTTTTCCATTTTCCATTTTTCTGTGATCCATCTTTGACAGGGTTACCAATGTTAAGTTTCTAAACCAATAAAATGACGTTGGTGTCATTTTGTAGACTTTTACAACTCCTCAACTCCATAAGATAAGCAAAAGTCCTAAGAAAAGTCTAAAGCCTTTTTATAGTTCATTCTCTATCTTTATTTCTGGCTTCTTTTTCAACTACTTCCCCTTGTACATCCTATTACAGAAACACACACACACACACACAAAAACAAACAAACAAACATGAGTAGTCACAGGCATACCATATTATTTTGTGATTCATGCCTTTTTCATACTGGTACATTATTCTTTTTGCAGATGACCTCAAATATCAGTTGTCCCCCTTAGTGGAAAGTTAGTAGCTTTCACAAGTCTCCATTTTAGCATTTACTGCATGATATGGAAACTACTTCTTTACGTGCTGGCTGTTTTAACCCTGGAGACTAAGTTAGTGATCAGCATCATTTCATACGTACAGATTGAATGAATGATGGATGGATGGGTGGAATGGTCAATGAAATAAATTTTCTTACAAATCCATAATCATTGTGCAGACCTTGAAGGATCCTTTCCAGTTCATCTGTGTTCTTCAACATAGGGCTTTAAATATGTTGAAAACGTAACATTTTATTGAGTATATAAATAACATAACTATATACTAAGTGAGCAAATGAAACAATAGCATTCATATACTTTTGTCTAAGAATTACCTTTTCCTTAAGAAAGTTCAGTTTTCCTGTGTTTTAGGACTGTGTTCTTTAATAAAATAGTCACAAGTCATTTGAAGCCAGTGATCAAGAACAATGTAGGTAGTTCAAGTTGAGGCATTCTGTAAGTATAAAATAGTGCAAAAAATTATTGTAAATATCTTACATAATAAATTATACTACATATTTCTATGTTAATAATTTGGATATGCATTGTTGGCTTATATAAGATATATAATAAATTAATTCATCTGTTCAATTTAATGTCTTTAATATGATTAGAAAATTAGAATTACACATCTAATCTATATTTTATTTTTATGTAATTTATATCATTACAGTTACAATTTTCTTTTCTCAACATGTCGATTATTTGCTGGTAATAATTATTTCTAACCCACACAATGTGTACAAAACAAAGCTACTTGCTTTGCAAGGAAATGTTCTTTTCATCATATTTCATGTTTTTGCAGGAAGAAACAGTTAAGTCAGATGAGTATCATATAGCTTTGAATTTTTGTTCTAATTTATCAGTCACCATCTCAAAATATAGTAACATCACCCATGTTCCTTTTTATCACTTCCGTCCCCAAACATCTAGAAAATTTTTATCTTCGAAATTGTGGAATATGTCTGAATTTCCCACAGAAAAAAATCATTCCATATTTTAATTTACTTATATTTTATTTGTCTTTATTTAAATGTCTTACTTGGCATTGTATTTAATTCATAAATTTTGATTTACACAATTTCAGACAATTATGATTTTTATATTTATTGTTTAGCTCTATGGCAAATTTGTTTTTTGAAATTGTGTGTGTGTGTGTGTATTTGTGTGTGTATACATATGTGTGCATATATATAGTCATATATATATTTCTTCATTGAGTGAAAGTAGTAGATCTAAGCCTGCTTACTCACTACAAATATCTACCTGCTAAAGATTCTATATTTATAATCATAACTGTCTAAAAATGTAAGAGTATAGGTTATGGGGTGAAGAATAGACCTGAGGTCTATTTCAGCTATAGGGGTGAGGAACAGGCCTGAGGTCTCTGTTTCAGCTTGCAGAGACAGCCACCTAGCCATTGGGACATATTTATCAAGTGTGTTCATTTGTTCATCTCTGTTGGTATGTCCTGTCCAAGGGCTTTATTACCTCTTACCTTGACTTCAAAAATCTCATAACTGTTATCCTTCCTTTCAGTACTGTCTTTCTCAAATCTATTCTCCACACTGCTACCAGAGAAATGATTAAATATTTATAATCTAAAGATATCACTTTCCTAACTGAGAGCCTCTGTTATTCATTAACCATGAGGTTATTAAGTACAGAGTTGAAGTCTGAACCCTGGAAAGGACACACATGCCCCTGTGTAATTGAACTTTTGGCTACCTTTCCAACATTGTGTCCTGATTGCTACTCTCTACCTCCTGCCACATATTCTAGCAACATCAATCATGTGTTCCTCTTTCTCATCTCCATACCTCTTCTGTTTTCCTTTGTTGAATCCTTATGTTACCTTCCTTTAATTATCTAGATTTATCTATACTTCCATATCTGATTTTATTATGAATCTGTTTATTATAAATCCCTCCACAAGATTGTTGTACAAGGTAGGGATCTTTTCTTATTTTCTGCAGCTTACTTTCCTCTTGGGATAAATGAGAAGGGCAAGTTACTTCCTTCTTAGGAGCACTGAGTGAGTAAATACACATGCCTGGAAAATAGCCAGTGATCATTAGTTGTTATTTATATCATGATTATTGTTTTGTTCTTATAATTATTAACAGTAGTAGTAACTTATTATTATCACACTGTTAACATATGGTAGGCACTCAGTAAATGTGTGTAGAATAAATAATGATCAGATGATCAGCAATATTTAGGAATCCAAGAAAAGGGACTGTGAGACAGCTGACAAATCAAAAATGACAAAACTGAAAAATAAAGTTTGAGGCCAGAAATCTCTAGCTGAAATTAATGATACCTCTCTACCATGGCCTAAACCTTACTCACTGATTTTGTTTACATATTGTCTGTCCCCTGAAGAGCCACTTATCACATATTTTTTTTTTTTTTTGGAAATTCCCTCAGAGGTATGGTAAATATCAAATGATGTTAGATAGGAAAAAGGGAATATATATATAGATTTGAAGCAAGGTTTTTCAATATATACTCTGTATTGATGTTGATTTATTTGCTAAAATTCTGCACTACCAATCTGGATCTTTTTTATTTAAATTATAATTATCTATTGTTTTTAGCAACCGATAAGGATTTTAGCAATTTATGTTAAGCTTCCAGTTAGATCAAAGAGGAGATATATCATGTAGTTAATAAAAAGAATGAATAACCAAAAAGTTACTCTGCAAAGAGCTCTGAGAAAGCAGGAAGCATTCTGTATCAATTAATAGCTGGTTCCTTCTTTTTGTCCGTCACTCCTTATATTATTTAGCAAGCAAAACATATTGTTTAGAAAAAACTTAGTTCCTAGGCTTTGAGTCATTATTATAAGCAAAAGAGGACCTAAAGTCAGAGAACTAACCTGAATATTGCATTGTTTTAATAAATATAAAATCGCTTAGTATCTAACAATACATATTGCTGCAAATGTGGTATACAACATGATAGGTAAAATTTAACATTATTGGGTTATTTTTATTGAGATTTTATTATGTGTTCATGATTACCCCTTACATAAATCTGTTGCTAGGTTTAATTTTGTTTTCTCAAGTTATTAGTGACAGAACTTCAAGATTTATTTGGTATCTTTGATCCTGGTGTCTGGTATATGAAGCCCTGCATTATCCTGTTTAAGTCACAATGTGTGTGTGCATGTGTGTGTGTAGCCAACTGAATATGCTAGCCATAGAACAGATAAGGGTCATTTATTTTATTATCTAAAATGAACTTTAGTATCATATTTTTCATAATTGCTTATCAGAGTTAAAGTACCTCATCTCTGAATCTATACATAATTTAATCTTTTGATAATGAGACACATGACTCTTTTAACTGTAATGACGTACAAAGGGATAGAAATTATTTTTATTTCAATTAACTTTGTCTCTCTCCTGCTTCAACTGTTACTCATAAAAATCGTGTTTAAGAATTTGTTGAATATATCTGTATTTTTATTTTATACTTGTTGCTTGATTTTGTAAACTTTGGTCAGATCCATTCTAACCTGTCATCATTCCAGATCAAAGAGTTGTAATCTTTGGTGTGTTTGAGCATAATAACAAAAGGAAGAACTATGGTTTTCAAAAAATAAGGTTTTCAAAAGTTCAGAAAGAAGTGTTAATAAATGAAAGGAAAAGGTGTTTTCTGAACAGATAAAATGGGAGTACTCAAATCCTTCATAAAAGCCAATTTAATTAAATCTGAGAATACAGTAGAGTTTTGTGGTGTGGTGGTGATTGACCTATTTTTTAGGTCATAAACCTCAGTGGAGAATTTAATGAAATCTAAGAATCTTTTTTTGCAAGTAAGATGCATGTGTGCAAATAAATACAAACATTTTTCATATAATTTCAGGGAAGAGGACCCAAAGGACGTACCTTAGGCTAATAACTTCTAACAGCATTTGTAAATTAAGATTCACTTTACTGAATTATACTTGGTTTCTTCTATCTCCTGCTCAAGATTTTTTCTTCTGATCTATAATACATTTTTAATGCTTTGCAATTCAATGTCTCTCCCCATCATTTACATAATGCTTATCCTATTCCAACTCTGCTAGATAAAGTTCTCTTTATCCAGTAAAATATTTTAAGAAAAATTCCACATTTCAAAAATTATTCCATGTGCTTATTATATTTGGACATTGTATTGGAGTGATCATTTTATATTCCTTTCTAAAAATTAATTGATAGTTCATTATATATACTTATGGAGTCCAATGATGTTTTGTACACATACAAGGTAGAACAATTAAATCAAGCCAATTAACTTATCTATTACCTCAAATATGCATCATCTTTTGTGGTAAGTTCAAATTTCTTCTCTTAGCTATTCCAGAACATACATTATCATCAACTATAATTTACATGCTACACAATAGGTCTCAAAAAAAACTTATTTCTCTTGTCAAACTGAAATTTTATATTCTTTGACAAACATCTGCCTATTCCCAGCACCTCCCAGACTTTGGTAATCACCTTTCCCTTCTGTAATTCTATAAATCTGATTGCCTTAAATTCCACATACATATATGAGATCATGTGGTATTTGTCTTCCTGTACCTGCCTTATTTCATTTCACATAATTGACTTCCAGATGCAGTTCTCATAAGACTAGGAAAGAAACCACCATATGACTCAGGTATATCACTCCAAGGTTATTTATCCAAAAGAGGTGAAATCAGCATACTAGAGCCTACTGTAGGGATATGTGCATACCCATGTTTATAGTAGCACAATTCACAATAGCCAAGTCAGGAAACCAGCCTAGCTGCCTGTCAAAGGTTGAATGGATAAAGAAAATTATATATAGGTATATGTATATATATATATGTATATGACATTTTCATATATATGAGATGAAGATTTTACATAGCCATAAAGAAGGCAATAGCATGTCAATTATTTATACATGGATAGAACCATAGGACCATTATGTTAAGTAAAATAAGGCAGACTCATTGTCATGAGTTCTCTTTTCCTCTCATATGTGAAAACTGGAGAGAAAAAGGAATTTTACCTGAAAACAGATGTCCAATCAGAGGAGAGGTAGTGGGCAATGAAATTGATGAAATTATGTTTTATATATTTTTTTATTTATCTCTATGCATTCAACAATTGATGAACATTTAATTTGATTTAATATCTTAGTATAAATAATGCTGCAATGATCATGGAATGTATTAATTTCCAAACTTTTGGATATATACCTAGCGGTGGGATTGCTAGATAGTATGGTAGTTCTAATTATACTGTTTTGAAGAAATTTCCCATCATGGCTGTTCCCGTTGAAATTTTTTTGCCAATAGCACACCAAAGTTTCCTTTTCACCACATCATTGGTTGGCTATATTTATTATTTTTATATCTTTTTGATAAAAACCTTAGGAAAGGCATAAGTATCTTTTGGCCATTTGTATCTTGTTTTGAGAAATATCTATTTAGTTCTTCTGCTTATTTTCTAAAGCAGGCTTTTTGTTTCCTTACTATTGAATTGTTTGAATTCCTTTATATATCTCTTATTTTAATCCTTAACACATGTATGAAACTGCAAGTGTTCTAATTTCTAGGTCGTATCTTGTATCTTATCTTTGCTATTTATTTATTTATTTATTTTGTATTGCAGAGTTCTGTAGTTTGATACGATCTCATATGTAAAATTTTGTTAACTGTGCTTTTGGGGTCAAATAAAAAATTATTGCCCACCACACCAATGTGTGTTGTTGTTCTAAGTTTTCATTTGTTTTATTCTTTTTTGTCTTATATTTAAGTCCTTAATCCACTTTGAATTGATTTTTGCATGTGGTGTGTTGAAGATTCAATTTTATTCTTCTGTATGAACACGTACACTTTTTCCCAAAATCAATTTTTTTTTTGGTACTGGGGATTGAATTCAGGGGCACTCGACCAATGAGCCCCAGCCTCAGCCCTATTTTGTGTTTTATGTAGACAGGTTCTCACTGAGTTGTTTAGAGCCTCGTTATTGCTGAGGCTGGCTTTGAACTCGCGATTCTCTTGTCTCAGCCTCCCTAAAATGCTGGGATTACAGGCTTGCACCACCGCGCCCAGCTCCAAAATCAATTATTGAAGAAATTGTTTTTTACCTATTCTCTACTCTCTTGGCACAACTGATTTTGTGGAAAATCAATTTACTATAACTGCCTGAGCAAGTTCATTTCTGGATTCTCTATTCTGTTCCCTTAGTCTATGTATTTTCATACTAGTTACCATGCTATTTTGATTACTATAGCTGGGTAACATATATTAAACTCAGTGCAATATCTCCAGCTTTGCTCTTTTATTTTTTGAACATATGTACTTAGCAAATTTGTACATGCTTGAATTGTAATGTTTTGGATCCAGAAAGTCCTTAATCCTTTTAAGTTCTATGTTTGAGAATAAAAAAGACAGTAAAACCTTAAGCCACAAAAGTGTATATAATCTGTAATCATAAAAGTGTAATTATAATCTCTAATTATAATTTTTTGGCAAGTAGAATGGAGGACAAGACAGGACATTGTGAAAAAGAACAGTTTGTTCAGAGAACCAGTTAAAGAAATTGTGTATGTGTAAGGGGAGATGTCCAGCGTCTCCTTTTGGTGTTCTTCTTCCTGCCAAGGAAGATGTAAGCTACCTGAGAATTTAAAGTCTAGAATAATTAGTAAAGAACAAGAGACAAAGTCAGGAAAGATAGTTTTAAAAGTTGGAGTCCCTGATAGGTCCGGTCCAAAAGGAGGCCGAAGCTAGACAAGACAAAATGTCTGCCATGGCTTTTATAAGAGGGGGTACATCAAAGGCAGGATTAAGGTTTCAAGGGCCGAGTCTTGCTTCCTGATGTCTTGCAGTTAGCAGGGTGATTGGCATCGCAGCAAGTCACACTCATCTCAGAGTGGCTGTGCATGTATAGCAAGTCAGCCCATCTCCAGTGTTCTGTGGGACTTTTGCGAGTGCTTAAATAGGGCTCAGGATGTCTGGGCAGTCAACTAGAAGAGATATCAACTGGCCATTCCTAGACACCATATTCTCCTATTCAAATAGCTATGATGCATGGTAGTCCACACAGCCCGCGGATGGCTGTCTGTGTGTGTGTGTGTACACATAATATTTTATGTATATTTTATTACATATATATAAAATATTTTTTAAGACTCTGAGATCAGCAGCTAGTGATAAGAAAACAAAATACCAAACACAAATTTATGCCTTGAAGCTGAAAAGTTCTTTTTTTTTTTTTTTTTTTTTCCAATATTATTTTATTAAAGATTTTTAATAATAGCAAATGCAATACAGGTCTTATAAATATCCCAATTTATTCTACAGTGTTAATCTCAAGTAATCCTGATTATTACATAATCACAGCATTTACTGATCTGTGATTTTATAGATTAATCAAATTTGTGAAATTAAAAAGAAATTTACAGACACCATTTTTTACTGTTACAATGTAGGGACAAGCCACACACAGCCATAAGCATAGGCACACACACAAATCGGAAGTATAATTTATGCTAAAGTTACTTTCTGTCCTGGTCGAAACATTGTTGCACTTTGACTTTTTCTCTTCTTTGGATTTTGAAAGCTTTCATACAGCTCAGCAAAATTCTTCCAGTCGTCTTCACTAATGGAAGGTCTTGTGTGACCAAGAGCAGCCATTAAGTGCGACTGACTAACAGTCAGACAGGTTTTGATTGGTCCTGGCTGGTTAAGAGATTCATCCTCTCCACTTTGGCTCCAGTATCTGCCTTTGATGATACTGATATCTGCCCTCAATTGATCTCTTTGTTCTCTTAACACATTTAAGGAAATGAATGAAGGCCTATGTCTACCTATGTAAGGCACATATGTATAACTTACAAGTTACATATATAAGTTACTGGGAAAATTTCAGTCAATGAGGTTTAATAGATAGTCATGGTCCTTATGCAGTATCTTGAAGGAACTACTAAATTCGTATGTCATTTAAATATAGTAAGGATCTTTTAATAAGTTCACACTTGGATTGATATGATTTAAAAAAATGTATTATTTTCAAGTAGTTAAAAGAATGAATATGAATTGGCAAATGCGGTGTAAGAGAAACTATTTAGGAAGCTTTTTCTTTTTATCCTGGTATGGAAAGTTTTGTGGTTTATAGTAAGGTACAGTGAAAGAGATAATAAAAGATGGATTCAAGTTATATTAGAGAGTAGATTTGACTGACTGAAAGTTTCTGTTGTAAATAACTTAATGGATATAACTATTGATAGAGATTTTGAAGACTTAGAGAAGTGGTAGGTGTGATAGTTCAATTCTGAATATGTTAATTTTAGATGTCTGTGAAACACTGAATTAGATATATCAACTGAATAGTCCAGAGAAGAGATTGGAACTTGATATAGGTATATATGGGTCATCAGCATATAAATGATATCCAGAGTCATGGTCCTAGGAGTGATTTCTTAAGGAAAAAGTATGAAAGAAAAGAAAAGGATTCAGAAGCAGCCTTGAAGATGTTCAGCTCATAGGTCATGGTAGACAATACAATAAAGGGAACCAACAAGAAATTATTAGAGAGATTATGGGATAAATGAAAAAGCAAATAGGTCAAGAGGAATATGATAAAAGGATGATAATTGGTGAAAGATCTACTAAAATCCAACAGTGTGGAAAATTGCATCACACTGATAATACTGTCCAGAGAAACTTTGCTAGAACATGAGGTTCCAAAGCAAGAAATAAAGAACTGGAGACAGCAAGTATAAGCAATTTTCACCAAAGTGTTTGGTTTATGTTACAGTTTAGAAATTAGGTCTCCCCAAAAGCTCATGTGTGAGACAACACAAGAAAGATTAGAGGTGATATGAAAAGGTTACAAGAGACTAGACCTAATCAAATGAATTAACACCCTGATAGGGATTAAATGAGTGGTAACTGAAGGCAGGTAGGGTGTGGCTGGAGGAAGTGAGTCCCTGGGGGTGTGCCTTTGGGGCATATATTTTGTATCTGGCAAATGAAGTGTCTCTTTCTCTCTCTATGCTTTCTGATGTGATGTCTTGAGCTGCTTCCCTCTACCACACTGTTCCACCGTGATGTTCTGCCTCCCCTTGTACCCTGAGGAATGGAGTCTGCCATCCTTTGAGTGAGACCTCTGAAACCATGAGCCCCCAAACTTTTGCTTCTTAAAATTGTTCTTGTCATGTCTTTTGGTCACAGCTATGAAAACATTAACACAGGTAGCATTGTGGAGATATACAATCAAGCAAACATTTAAAATGTATGCCTCTTCTTATTCTTCACTGCTTCTCCTTCTCCCCTTGTTCCTGCCCCTAATTCTCCCTTTCCCCCTCCTTTCTCTAAGACAGTAGATATTAGAGCAAACGCAAATGTCTAGAGAAATAATGCAGCAAAATAGAAGTAGTAGGATGCAGATGAAGGTAATTTAGCCCCTTCATTCTAGTGGAATGATTATTTAGAATTGTGTACATGCCTTTCCAGATCTTCCCACTTAAATAGATATATTTTATTAATTATAGTAGAAACAGAAAAGAAAAAGTCTCAAGATATTCTTATATTGTGCAGAAAGTATAATATTAATTCAGGATATTAAGATCAAATTTGAGCCACCATTTGAAGACTATTTTTTGGATTGGTTTAAAAAGGAATACTTACAATTCTCTAGTTAGTGATAAACTATGGAATTTGGTGAAAAGGCAATGAGTTTTCTTTACATTTTATTGAGGTTGTTAAATGACTTTAAATTTGAAAGTAAATCTTGCACACAGACTAGCAAAAGACAGGTTGTAGATATAATGCATATATATGGTCATATTCAAATTATTAAGACAAGTATCTGGAAGGTAGCAAATCAGAAAAGAGAAAAGAATATTTAGGTGCGTATGGGATATAAGAAAAAAAGGAAGAGGGGAGTTCTGCCTAAAGGGGAAAAAAATGGAATACACACAAGACAGATGGTGAAAATTCTGATATGGAGATTCCACTAGGATATGGCCACCGAATATAAGACTAGAATGCTTTGTTTTGGTAAAAGGAAGTGGAAAAATCATCTTTTTATAATAAGGCAGACATGTTTCTATAATAATATAGACAAACCAATATATTCATTAGTGTTTAATTTTCATTTACCTGAAAGTATTCTGTTACAATTTCCTCATAATTATTTGAGTACAGTGAAAGCAATTATCATCTTTGTGGATGTCTCTTCATCTGTTTTGCTTCCCAGTGTTTTCCCTCTTCTCATTACACAAACTTAAGTGTATTTTCCCATTCAGTTAAAGGATTTTAACTTTTATAGATTCTACTTAATCTTTTTTCTTCTTTCTTCCCTCCCCACCCATCGTGCTACAATTGAACCCAGGGCCTGATGCATGCTAGGCAAGTGCTGTAATACTGAGCTACATCCCCATTCCTCAACTCCTGCTTATGTAGATCTCTGAGGCCAACCTGCCTCCTGGGATATTTTATTTACATAATATAATTTATCTTTCATGTAATGAATAAATGACAAATTATCATAACTGATAATAATAAATTAATTTCATCTGTGAATCCATGGTAAGATTCATTCTTAACCAACTCTACCATTCAGACTATTCATTGACATCACGCACCAACAGTCAATCTTTCCACATCTTTTACAGCCAGTACTTTACAAATGCTGTCCAGTCTTTGAATTTGTCCTTAGTTGTCTTATATCCAAACCCAATTTTCTTTTTTTAAATATCACTTTATTGTTGTTTATTTTATTTTATTTTTTATGTGGTTATGGGGATTGAACTCAGGGCCTCATGCATGCTAGGCAGGTGCTTTACCACTGAACTATCTCCTCAGCCCCCTAGCCCAATTTTCTATCCCCTTGGCTTAAACTCTACTACATGGTGTAGTAAAACATTCTACCTACAGAATTCAACATGTGCGTACTGCTTGTTGTGCTATGGTTGTATTTGCCTCTCATCCTTTCTTCCTTCTTATTTAAATAATATCATTCCAGTTCCAATTAGGAGAACCATCCTCTCCCTGTTGTCAGTCTTTGTGACTGAAGTGGAATTGCTCATCTCTCTTACTCAGTGGGTGGCTTGTGATGGGTGTGCTACTAAGAGCATCTGTTACCCTGGTCATGGTGCGAGATTCACAGAAGCCCTGTAAATAAAACAACAATTTTTGAGAGTCTTTACTGAAACTTTCACTGGGGCTGTTGGAGAAAGTAACATTTTTTTCAGAAAGATCTCTGACCTGGGTTGTATACACAAGCTAAAGATTTTTGATAGTTAATTCAACTACATGTGGGAAGAAAATCAATACAGAGGGAAATCAAACCTAATGAGAAGAGAGACACTTAACATCATTTCTTGAGCACAAGGATCCCGTTATCTGCAAAATTGTCATTCTCTCTTTTCAAATCATATGAGCCAATATTTCCCACTTTCTGTCTGAACTAATATGAGTGGGATTTTTACAGTAGGTGAATTTCCTGAATGTGCCACTTTCCCTAGGTACTTCTTCCAATCTTCTTTTTTTGTTGTTGTTGGGAGTGGGTACCGGGGATTGAACTCAGGAATAGTCAACCACTGAGCCACATCCCCAGACCTATTTCGTGTTTCAGGTAGAGATAGGGTCTCACTGAGTTGCTTAGTGCCTCACGTTACTGAGATTGACTTTGAACTCGCAATTCTCCAGTCTCAGCCTCTGAAAGTGCTGGGATTACAGGCGTGCGCCACCTCCTTCCAATCTTTACCACTACCAGATTAATCTTTCTGAAATGAAAACCTGGTCATCTAACCTGCTCTGCTTTATTTATATTTATCCCTGAAGGTGAGCATAGTGCCTTGCTGGGATGTAACAGATCCTTCATGACATGGCCTTGGACCTACCTTTATAATTATCTCTCTCAACACTCTTGCTTCAAGAAACTTGTTCTCTGATAATTTTAAGTATTAGAATATCTGGTTTGCTTTGCCTAAAGTCAATAGTCATTCACTATTTCCCTTCCTCTGCCCATTGTTTCATTTTTCATGTTCTTTCTTTCTATTTCATTGTTCCATACCTTTTGCAAAGCCCATAGAGTTTATTTCTCTTTCTTCCATTTAAATACCCATAAAGGGAAGAATTTTTTTCAAACTTTTAGCTCTTTACAGATTATTCCATCCATAAATAAATATTTAACTAATGAATTCTTGGAATAACAAATGTATAACAATCTTTAAAAGTCTGAAATTATATATTTAATAGGATACTTTGAATGAAAACATTTCGATGGAGTTTTTTGCTCCACTTCAAAAGACTCCCTTTTAACTATAGTTGAAGCCATCAGATTGTTAAGGCTTAAGAACCTAAAATTTAGGGATAATAAAATTATCACAGTTTATTTGTTCAGTATAAACCTTAAGATAATTGTATTAGGATAACTAAAATTTGGAAATATTAAATTATTAATATTGTTAAATGTGTGAAATATTTACTTTTACAGTTTGTTAACCACACTACAGTGAACTTAAACATTTCTTACATATTGTCTCATTTCTGATACACACAAATCCACATCCCTTTGAGCTTTTTCTACAATACTTTCTTACGTATAGTAATGTGTTAAATATTAATACTCTAGTTTTTAAAATTTCTCTTTGAAGCTTTGTTATTCAAGACTAGATTCAGAATATGTCATCATTATGCACTGTGACAGCTAAAGATATGACTGAAGGATGTCTGTTCTTACAAAATAATAACCTGTTTATATTGCAGAATGGGACACTAGAGAGCCATTTTCCTCAAACATTTGTATATCCATCATTTTCTACATAAAAAATTGATTGGCTTTTTAGTATTGTTATTAAATAAAACTCAAGAAGTTAGTGAAAATGTAGTTATTTTATAGTTCCTATTTTTACATGTGAAGTAAATCTCTTGTTATTGATCACAAAAAAATATTAATTTGAAATTTAAATGACTTCCATTTGCAAAATGCTTCAAATATCACTCTTCTGTTTATTTAAATTAGATTCAATTACGGTGGTCCATAGTACTATAATAAAAGTTCACTTATCATCTTTATTTAGGCAAGGTGGAAAACATAGAGCTTTCAGAAAAGCTACTTGCCATATTGTATCTATGCGTTTGCTTATATGTATTAAGGAGAAACACAAAAGTAAATTGTTTTTCTTTTTAAAAATTCTTCATAATGACAGTGGTATCTAAAACTCTCCATCTATTTGTAGTTTTCTTTTATGTTAAGCTACTCATATAGCTTCTATCTTACAAAAAGACTGTTACATTGTTGGGGATTTTTTAAAGGACCTTGGTTTTTGCTGTACCTCTTGTGAACATCATTCCTAAGAATATGACAAATAACAAATAAAATGTAAACTCCGGATTCTAGCAGTGAAATTCTGAGTACTGAGTACATAACTCATATGTAACTTTTTATTTTGAGACATAAGAATGAGCAAAGTATTGTAGCTGAAGGGGATTCCATCTGGTCATGCAATTGGAATTCAATCTAGTGTGTTTGATGGGAAGATATAACTGTAAATTAGTGGAAAGAAAGGTTATAAACATTTTTTTTAATTTGTACTTTAATTTTATGCATCACATGCTGTATTCTAATTTATATTTATCTAGTTTTCAGTGACATCAAATGATATTATACACATGTTCTGGCAGTTGTTAGTCTCGTGAGTTTTCTGGACCAGCCTGAGGAGATTATATTCTTATATATACAAGGCTTTGGAAATATCTATCAAAAAATAACAAAGTTTTTACTAAGGAATTAACATTTCAGTGATATTAGGTAATATTAAGTAATTTTTATTTTTACTAATCTAAGAACAATGTATGTTCATAGTTTTAAAAAAGAGAAAATTTATACTCAGAAAAAATGTTTAAGATTTATTTTCAAAAAGCTTAGACAGAATTTGTATGTACTTGATGACCTCTGAAATTAGTGGACAATATGCAAAATTGTCTGCAATGAGATCCTAGCTAGGCAGTAAGGGTCTAGGAAGTATAAATTTCAAGAAAAGACCAGGAGTATCTACTAAAAGAGGGAAAATCCAACAAGCATATACTTATGGGGAAATGAGGACATTTCAGCTTCCAGGACATTTCATATTCAGAATGGTTCAGATATAAGATTATAGGAAATAACAAATTTGGAGAAGCAGCTGATTCATATAAGGGAAAATACATATACCAGCAAGCTCATCACTGGAATTTCTGTCAGCCTGGGGCACTGATGTTCAGTCAGGAGTATATTTTCTCAGTTTACTGAAAGGTTGTGAACAGGTCAATCGCTATATATTTCAGATTCAGCCACAAATAGAGATGTCAATAACTACATAGCTTTTCTCAGTCTTCAACCCACCTTCCCTTTTGGATTTTTTTGTTAGCCAATAAATACTCTCCTATCACTTCTACAATATCTAAAAACAAAAATAGGTAAACAACTTTCATGCAAGAACCATAACCTTCATTGTCTCTGAATATTCTTCTTGATGTTGCTTCTTTGTCACTTTTCCTTAACAGTAAAAATTCTAGAAAAAGTAGTCTTTTCTGACCATCTCTACTTACATTTAATTCATCACCCAACTATGAAATCTGGTGGCTGTCCCAAAGACTGTTCTTAGGTTCCCTCTTACTAGGGTCACAAAGGAATTTCCTGTTAGGACATTCTGCAGACTATTAATTTTTTTTTCTTAATGTGTGTTCTAAATCTTCCATAAAACCATTTTATCTTGAATCATATATGGTCTTTCTCAGTGCTCTTTCCTAAGCTCCTCCATGAGTTCTGCTTCTGCCTTTCACATCTTAAATATTTTATTTTTTGATGCGATATTCATTTTTGATACACATTTTTCCTATCCAGCATTACAAATTTTGTGAAATATTTTGTGTTAATTGTTTGCCATTATCTGTCTCAACATTTGACTAACTCCAGAGGTCCAAAGTAAAATGTTTTATATTTTGTTTGGCATGTCATCAACATACATACTAAATCATGCATAAGCTCTCTTTTTATCTCTCCCATGCCAGTTCCTTATTGAGTATTTCTTTTTTTTGTTTTGTTTTGTTTCATGATGTTAAACTATTTATTCTTTAGATTTGAACTCTAACCATCACAAGGTGAATTTAATCACCTTTTATTTTTTATTTTATTTTATTTATTTTTTATTTTTTTTCCTTTTTTTTCTTTTTTTCTTTTCTTTAGGCTTACATGTTAACAGTGTGAATGATTCATTGTACATAGATAGAGGATAACATATCAATTCTCTAGTTGTAAGTTGTATAGAATCACAATATATATGCAGTCATACATAAAGTTAGGGCTATGATGACCATCATATTCCACCATCTTTACTGTCTCCATGCCCGCTCCCCCCTTACACCCCTGTGAACAGAGATCCACCATTGTTCCCATGTCCTTCCCCACATTATGGATCAGCATCCACTTATCAACGAGTACATTCGGCATTTGGTTTTCTGAGATTGGCTTACTTCACTTAGCATGATATTCTCCAACTCCATCCATTTACCTGCAAATGCCATAATTTTATTCTCTCTTATTGCTGAG
>PVHX01026930.1:0-20078 GCA_004024805.1 Geosciurus inauris
CCCTCCTACTCACGGCTCTGACATTCTACAGGGGTAGTCCTCATGCTCAGGCCTCAGATGATGTTATCCATGTTCAAAGCAGCAAAGTGGGTGTTGGGTGAAGAAAAGAGAAAAGGGTACGCGTCCATAACCTCTTCAAAGAGGTTCTTTTGAAAATGTTAAACAACGCTTCACCGTATGTCACATTGACCAAAGTAACATAGCCATACTCACTGCAAAGGGAAATCTTTCCTAATTTGGAGAGACCATGTGTCCCACTACTTCATCCTTATGGAAAAAAGAGAGAAGGAATTTTAGAAAGCACCAATTTCTCTTCCTACCTCAAAAGGTTGTTGTGTGGTTTGAATAGACAGCACATAGGAAGGATTTTCATAAACTATATTACTGAATGTGAAATATTATTAATCTCATTAACCATACTCTCCTTCTAATAATGCTCTCAATATTACTGGTTCATAAAATTACCATGAATTTTTGCCTATTGATATTATAATTGGCAATTTACATACACTCCTAAGTTCTAGATTATATCTATATCTTCTAGTTTCCCATGATGTTTATTAAGTTACCTGTGAATAGTGGCCATTTTGTTTCCTTATACATATTATTCTCTTTATCATGTTTTATTGAGCTGAACTTACAGTTTAATGTTATAGAAATGGCAAGAATGTCATTTTTGAACATGTTCCTGAATTTGAAGGGAATACCTTTAACATTTGACCATTGGTTATTATATCTGTATATTTTCTTTTTATCATTTTTCTTTGCAGGGTGGATATACATTTTAGGTTTAAGGAAGTTCCTCCCCATTCCAAAAGTTAGGCAAGTCCTGTCTTTGGGCTGATTTCTTGAAGGCATACTTTCAAGGAAAACTTTATTATTATGAAGTTGACTTAATAAACAAATGTTGGTTCATTAGTTATGACATAATAATACAAAATATAAACAGTAAGATAAACTAAGACTAGAGAATATGGAAACTTCCTGTGTTATATTTGCAACTTTTCTATAAATGTATGACTATTCTAGATTTTAAATCTATTTAAAATATGTCTGAAAAACAAAAAAATTATCAATCTAATTTTTCATAAATCTAACTTATCCTAAAATGCATATATAAGAACAAATAATGAATAATAATCAAACCATTCATAAAGAAGAAAAAGCTGGAACAACTTGCCTTCCCAAAGAGCTTTATTCTAAAGCTTCATAGTAATTAGTATGGTGTTACTATAAAACTGCTATAGGAAACAGACCTGCAAATTGTGGAATCTTAATGTATGAAAGAGCTACTTCATCAATCAGAGGAAAAAAAAGAAGAATGAATCAGTAAGTAAATACTAAAATACCTTGTTATTCATACAGAGAAAAATAAGAAATGAATTAGTCACTTGTATTTGGTTTATCAGCAGGTATAAAGTATTATGTTTGTAGAAAGTAACAATTCTTTTGGGAGGGATGTTCTGCACATACGAAGGCTAGAAAAGAGCTTGATCACCAGAAACTGTTAATTATTTTGTTTTGTGTTTTGCCGCGCTGGGGATTGAACTAAGGGCCTCACAGATGATAGGCAAGCACTCTAGCACTGAGTTATGCCCCCAACCTCCTACTTAATTGTTGATTGTATGGTTACTACACAATGAGTTGTGTGTAACTACAATGAGTTTGCATATACAGACTCTGAAGTAGCCCTTATCTTCCACTAGCTTCTATATTCCCTCCCTATAGGGCTCATAGTAACATCCCTAGAATTTATTGCTGTAGTACATACATCCATTTGGCCTGTCACCTCTTCACATATTGTTCTTTGTCCAAAAAAAAAAAAAAAAAAAAAAGAGTGTACAAGATCTCATTCTCTTGTAAATATCCCTCTGAATTATGTAAATTTTAAAAAAACGTATAAGTTTTCCTTTCATTAGTCAGTATTTGTACTCACGGGGTTCCTAGATCCAGGCAAAGATCCCACATAAGAACTAAGGGTGGCAGAGAGTATCTCTGTCTCCTCTACAAAAGTGTATACAATATACCCAAGTGTTTTCAAAGTCTTAAAACTTAATTTTATTTGATGCTATAATTCATCTTCTAGAAATCTACTGCAATGTATATGACACTATTTACTCTCAGTTTTGTTTTTTTTTTTTTTTTGGTACTGGGGATTGAACTCAGAGGTACTCGACCACTGAGCCACATCCCCAGCCCTATTTTGTGTTTTATGTAGAGACAGGGTCAGATTTTTTAGAAAGAATGTCACAATATTAATAGTGATTGCTTTTGAATTCAAAGATTATGAGCCATCATTTCATTTTTTCATACTTATCTGTACATTTGAAAACCTTACCTGATCAGCAGTAAAAATACAACCCAATTAAAAAGTGGGCCAAAGACTTTAATAAACATCTCACCAAAGAAGATAGGAAGATGGCAAATAAGCTTCAGAAAAGATGCTCTGCATCACAGTAAGTAACAAAATGTTAATTACAAGAAGATTTCAGTACACATCTATCAGAATGGCCAAACTCAGGAATATTAAACCACCAAATGCTGGTGAGGATGTGGAATAACAGGAATTTCATTCAGTGCTGATGGGAACCCAAAATGATAGTCACTTTGGAGAACAGCAAGATGGTTTCTTATAAAATGAAATTTCCATTTATCATACAATTGAGCTTCTTTTTTAAAAAAAATATTTTTTAGTTATACATGGACACAATGTCTTTATTTTGTTTATTTCTATGTGGTGCTGAGGATCAAACCCACTGCCTTACACGAGTGAGGCAAGCGCTCTGCCACTGAGCCACAGCCTCAGCCCCCGCAATTGAACTTCTTGCTGTTTTACCCAAAAAAGTTGAAAATGGGCCCACAAAAAAGTTATATGTGGCTGATTATTTATATTTATTTATTGCCAAGGTTAGCCTTGAACTCACAATCCTCTTCAGCCTCCTAAGTAGCTGGGATTACAGGCATGCACCACCTCAGCTTTCCCATATATCTTTTGCCCTTATACCTGGATGTTTATAGCAGCTGTGTTCATAATTGGCAAAACTTTCAAGCAATTAAGATGTCGTGCAGTAGGCAATCTACTAAATAAACCTTGGTATGTTCAGAAACGAAGCATCAAGCCATGAAAAGACAAGGAGGAAACTTCCATGCCTATTACCAAGTGAAAGAAGCCAAGCTGAAAAGGCTAGATAATATATGATGGCAACAAAAAAGATGTTCTGGAAAAGAGAAAACTATAGAGATAGTAAAGAGATCAGTGGTTGCCAGAGGCTGGGGAAGGAGAGATGGCAGCAGAGCAACAGAGAATTCTTAGGGCACGGAAACCATTCTAAATGATGCTAAAGATGGTGGAAGCATATTATTATTATACATTGTCCAAATTCACAACATGCACACCACCCAAAGTGAACCCTAATGTAAAGTATGAACTCTGGGTGATGATGTGTGTCAGTGTAAGTTTATTCATGTTTAGCTATTGTACCATTCTGGTGGGAGACGCTCGAAGTGTGGGGAGGTCATGCATGAGTCGGGGCAGAAGATATATGGGAAAGCTCTGTATTTTCCTCTCAATTTTGCTGTAAACTTAAAACTGATCCAACATGTCTATTAAAAATTTTTCGCAAGAGAATGCATAATTTATACAGATGCTATTAATGTTCTTAATCCATTCAATAAATATGCATTTAGTACCTACTCTGTCTAGACACTAAAGGATTTGTTGTTGAACAGGACTGACAAGATCCTGACTTGCTCAGAGCTTACATTCAAGCAGAGCAGACAGAAAATAAACAAGAGAGAAAAAGCCCTGAGGGTTTGGATTTGGAGAGCAACAGGAAGAAAGGATTCAAGATGGTCTGAGCAACCAAGGATATGATGTCACTTGTTGAAGAGAAAGAAAGTGTTTCAAGTAGGCTGAATGCATTGAGAGGTCATTGTCCACGTAACACCTGCGAAATACACAGAGGAAGGAAAAGTGTCATGAGGACATGGCTAAAGAACACTGAAGAGTTGTTAACTCCCCATTTCTCTCCAAGCCATAAAAAAGGAAAGCTTCTTTATGAAAATTTTGGTTTATGAGTTACTCATTACTTACCAGAGAAAATGACTGAATTTGAAAGATTTCTAGATTCCATAGTTCTTCTCCGCTTTGGGTTTGAATTTCTTTGCTGGCCTGAGATGCTGAATTAGGTGGGGAAGCTGTCCAGAGGCATTGTACAGGATCTCTAAACAAAGTTCTTTTCACTATTCACAAACATTTTTCACGAGGGTTCCTAGTAATACTGCCGGTTACCAGTGATGAGTTCTGCTTCCTCACATGTTGAAGTTTGAACATTAGAGAAGCACACTGAGGCAAGCATATAAAGCAGGGCATGGTGGCACACGCCTGTAATCCCAGCACTTAGGGAGGCTGAGACAGGAGAATCGCGAGTTCAAAGCCAGCCTCAGCAAAGGCGAGGCACTAAGCAACTCAGTAAGACCCTGTCTCTAAATAAAACACAAAATAGGGCTGGGGATGTGGCTCAGTGGTTGAGTTCCCCTGAGTTCAATACCTAGTACCTCCTCCCCAAATTAACTTGGTGAGTATAATGTCCTCTTTAATTAGTTCAGCAAAGTATAAAGAAGCCTCCACAAGCTGAGAAAGGTCCATGGGTTCATTGACCCAGAATCTTGAACAAATTAAAATAGCACTAAAAGTTATTAGAATATGAGAATAAAAATTTTTTCATAAAAACACATTCCAAAGCACTGAAGCAGTTTTTTAAAAATATTTTTTTAGTTGTTGATGGATCTTTATTTTATTCATTTATTATTTATATGTGGTGCTAAGACTCGAACCCAGTGCCTCATGCATGCTAGGCAAGCACTCTACCACTGAGCTACAGCCCTAGCCCCTGAAGCAGTTTTATTTTCAAACTCTTAATATGTTTTATTTTGTTTTAGTTTTCACCTTTCACAATGGTGTTTATGTGCAAAGCTTTTATAATCAGGGCCTTGTTGTGTAAAAAGCCTGCAAGTAAGACATAAGGAAACTGAGGTTTTGTACATTTGGCATCATCTCGGAGCTTTGCAGGATGCTCTTAATATCTCTTAGCTTCCGTTACCTCACCTACAAGTGTTCAAAGATATAGCTCCTTCTGATTAAGAAGACTATCATGAGTTTTAATTTTGTAGTCATAGATGCAGAAGTCTATCAAAACTTAAAACTGACTAAAGAAAGATATTTTGCTAGGAGTAGTATTCTAACATTGCTCCTAAAAGAACACAAATAATGGCCCCACAAAGATGTACAAGTCCTAATCCCCAGACCTGTGGATAGGTTCCCTTAAATAGCAAAAGGAATTTTGCAGATGTGATTAAGAATCTTGAAATGGAGATGGCAAAGATGCCAGGTGGTGACTAAGATTCTGTCCTTCACCAATTTCTTGTGGGGCTCCTCTGAGCCCTCAAGCCACAACTTGCTGAGCCTTGAAGAAAGGCTACACAGTTTCTAACAGCTCAGGGCCATGGCCCTAGGATGACTCCAGCTCCTTTTAAGATACCTGTCTGAGAAACTCAAGACTGCCAAAGAGTTGACTGAAGATAGGGCTTCTGTTTCCCAGTCTCTATGAGAGGGCAGGACTTAACTTCAATAAGCACCAGCAAGAAAACCTGCATGGGTTTCACGCTGATCAACTGCCCTTCCTGCTTTTTCCAATTTTCACTTCCTGATCCTGCTCAGTCCCCCACCAGCCACCCTCCCTTCTCCCTTTAAAATGCACTTTTGTACAACATTGGAATAGAGCTCAGCTCTTTCCTCTATGATTAGCAGCTAATAAACAAAATCCATTTTCACCATTTTAACTAAAGCCAGCTGTGTTTATCTTTAACAGTGAGCCCAATGTAAAACCACAAGAGTCCTCCTACAAGGAAGGCAGGGAGGTCAGAGAGAGAGAAAATGTGATAACAGAAGTGGAGGCCAGAGTGAAACAAGCAGGAGGCAAGGGAGGCAGGCCGTCTCCAGAAACGAGATCAGGGCAGTGAAAGGGGGTCCCTTAGAGCTTCCAGAAGGACCGCAACTCTGCTGGCACTTGAGTTGAGCCCCACAGACCTATTTCAGATGTCTGACCTCCAAAACTGTAATACATTAAATTTGTATTATTTTAAGCCACCAAACTTGTGGTAACTTGTTATGATTAACTACAATACCATCTGTGCTGCACGAGAAGCCTGACAAAACCATGTTAAGTTCATATGCCCACCCGAGAGAGGACTCAGTTGGTCATCCATGTGGTTTTTGGTGATTAGTCACCAAAAGAAAGGAAGATCATAAACATGTAGCAAGTAGCTCCATGATTCGAAATCCAATAACATTTGGGGAAGCACGAAGTGATAGAGCCCTTTCAAAAGACTGAGTAGAGCTATTTGACAAATATGTAAGTGTTAAACTGCCTTTATGTCTGGAGCCTATGAGCACTGCTCTTCCAGGTCTTCATAAATCATAGGTTATTGTGAACTGTAATCATCAAACTATGCCCTAGAACATGAGGACTGGTATCTGATACCCAGTGTTCCTCTATCCCCCACTCCTTCCTGTCACCTGACAGAGATCCAAGAAGGCTCCTCCATTGGAGTAATGAGACCTCCATTTGTCCCTGGAAGGTTCTTGACTTTCACTACATAAAGGAATTCTAGGATTCATCTAAACCAAGGCACAAAGATTTATTTAAGGATAGCAAAGGTGTATCAAAAGTAGTGTGCAACCTTAGCCTCTCAACGAAGAGAAGACAAGAGAGGCCCCTAGGCTTTACCTCCCTGATTATATATGATTTTCCTGGAAAGAACTGTGCAGGTTCTCAGGCAGTCTTCTTTCAAAATCAAATTCCATGACAATCATTTGATATTTGGGGTTCAGGGTGTTTCTGCTTGGTTAGGTAGTCTACCCATCAATTTGTTGTGGGCACCTTTGTGTAAGTCTTTGAACCTGGGACATTTAAATTGAGTCTATTTTTTTTCTAATTGATCTTGTGCAAGCATACGCTAGAGGTTTTGTTCATCTTAATAAAGAAACCAGTGTGGCCCATCATACTTATAGATCCCGGTCTTCATCCACTAAGGATCTCTTTCTCTGTCTTCCAGAGAGCCCATCTATCTCATTCCCAGACTCTAATAATTACTTTTCTGTTCCGTTCTACTTTGAGTTTAACTGCATTAGCTTTCACATCTGAGAGAGATCATGTGGCATTTGTCTTTCCATGGCTGGCTGACTTCACTTATGTAATAACATGTCTTCCAGTTTTAGCCATTTTTCCCCACATGCTATACAAGATTTGATTTATTTATGTTTGAATAACATCCCATTGCATCTACATTCATTAGTGAATGGGTATCTAAGTTGATTCCATTCCATATCCAGGCTATTGTTGATGCTGGTACAATAAACATGGCTGTCCAAGTAACCAAACGTAATTTCTATTTGGCAATTAATTTTCCCTCAATGGGGTTTATAGGGGTTAAAACACTTGAATTTCAAAGCATTTAGTTATTTGTTTGTCTTGAATTCTGAGAGGCAAAAATATAACCACTTCCACCACTGTTCCTTTCCTGTTTTCTAATTTAGTGTTTTGATAGATGTCCATAGTTAATGCCTTCTTAGTTAATATTATTCAGAATATGCATCTGTTCCAAGTTTGTGCAGTCATTAAGATGGCCCTGAACCTTCCCATTAATTTAATATTTCTCTAATATTCTTAAATATATCCCTCTTTTTACATGCCAGAGATTGAACCGAGGACCTTATACCTGCTAAGCACATTCTCTACCACTGAGCTAAATCCCAAGCCCCTAAAATGTATGCTTTATAATCTCTAATAATACTACTGGATTCTCACAAAACAATTTCCCCAAGACACACTCAATACAAACAGATTATACTAATTTCTATTCTGTTGCCTCTAGGGGAAATAACTGGAAAAATCACATATTTTCAAATGTTTCCCAATGTTGGTCTAGGTTTGGGGGTATTAACAATTCTAATTGGATGAACACTTGCAGCAAGAGAAATGAAAATTATATTTTTCTGGGAACTCCTATTTTGTCACCATTAAATCATACCATGAAATGGTCAGATTGGAAAGATTCCATCTCTGTTACATTGGTCCCATGGCTCCAACTGGGTATTTTCCTTCAAACTATAAACATCCTTTAGCTTAGCTGAAATTTAAATTAATTTCTGCAGGAAAGTTAGTAAAGAAAAATATTATGTTTCAACTGTAAGTTTGGAAGTGTCTTTCTTTATGGATTTTGTAATGGCAAAATTCTGTTGACTCTGTAAACAGCCCTTCTTTTTAATAGACATACATAATACACATGATGTAGGAAAAGGAAACCAACTACTGTCTCAGATCCATTTGTAATGAAGTAATGTCTCTAAAATTACCATTAACATTCTACCTTCTTTGGTGAAAAGTCTTGCAAAAGCAAATGCTAACTGAATAAATTCATTACTTTAATTTGTGGAGTTTTATAGCTGGTATTTCCTCTCATGAATCAATGAATGCTTTCATGTTTGATTCATTGAGGGCTGCAATCTAAATTAATTAAAGAAGACAAAGCATGAGAAAGTAGAACTGGTCAACTTAATTAGGAAGCATTGGCTATAACAAGTCTCTGGGAGACTGTGTCTTCAAAGAAATGTCTTCTGTAAAGTTGAATTACTTTGATTATCCCTCATGGTTGGGATAATGAAGCATTGGATAACAATTTATTCTTAATCATAATTTACCAGTATGTCATATCTAAATTGCTAGTTTTATACAAGAACTTTAAAAGCATTTATTTATAGTTAATTTTTAAAAATTATATAGTATGGTTGACAATAATTAACTGTATGTATCAAATAGCAATCAGAGAGGATTTTGAATGTTCCCAGTGCAAAGAAATGTTGTATTGAGATGCTGGATATACCAATTACCTTGCTCTGATCATTACATATTACATATAGGTATTGGAATATCACACTGTGTCAAATAAATATTCATAACCATTTTTTTTATTTGGTACTGGAGATTGAACTCAGGGGTGCTCCATCTCAGAACCACATTCCCAGCCCTATTTTGTGTTTTATGTAGAGACAGGGTCTCACTGAGTTGCTTAGCGCCTCGCCACCATTGCTGAGGCTGGCTTTGAACTCGTGATTCTCCTGTCTCAGCCTCCCAAAGTGCTGGGATTACAGGCTTGTGCCACTGCACCCAGCTAAATACTCATAACCATTATATGTCAATTGGAAATCTTTTAAATATTCGCACAAGTTATATGGTATAGACTTGTGCCTCAAGGTGGCAGACCAAGCTTTCCACTGAATGGGTTCTGACCCTAGCACTGCAAACTGTAACGCCAGGAGACCAAAAGGTGGTAAATAAAATCGCTGGGTAAGGCTTTATTAGGAAATAGCTTCTGGGCGAACTCCCTCTCCAACAGAGTGGGTCCAAGGAGAATCATGCACATGTTCTGTGGTACAGAAAATTTAAAGAGCCCTGTCAGGAAGGGGAGGGCCTAAGGCAGGAAGAGAGGGGCTATGAGGTAGGAAGAAGAGGTATCTAGAGTCCTGTGTCCTCTGAGATTGGTCAGGGGATCCTGCTGAGGTCAGAGTCCTTCCGGGATGAGTCAGAAAAGTCCACTGATGGTAGGAGGTGCCATTACTGCTTTCGTATCAGTGTCTGGTTGGCTGTTCCTTTGCTCATGTGGGCTGCTTGATGCCTCGTTCCCTGCGGCCTACGGTGGTGTTCGCCATGTTTGTGCATTCTGTGTTTGCCTCGCTAACCTAACACAAACAAATAAAAAAATCCCACCTCCTTAAGGAAATTTACTGTTAATAAAATAGTAAAGAATTACTGAATCAAAAACCAGAAGAAGACCTAGGACTGAGGAGGGAGCCTGGAGTTTAGGGTCACTTTTCCCTTGGAGATTTCTGCCAGTCCTGGAGAATTTATTTGCCATTCCCAGAGGAGAAAGCTAAGGGGATAAACAGTACTTTAACCAGATTCACAGGGCTTGGGGAATGAGATCCAGAAGCTGCTAAAAGTGTTTTTGTGAATCTTGTTTCTTCATTTTCAGATAGAGAGAGTTGTACCCTAGGAGCCCGGGCAAACCAGAGCTAGACGCCTTCACAGGAACTGAAGAGCAGCTTCAAACTACCTTAATGCCTAAAATGTAAATCATACAAAGAAGCCAGAAAGATGCCAATGAGAATCCACTCTAGAAAAAGGTGAGACTTTCCAAGGACTAATTGTTCCTAAAATTTTGCAAATGCAAAGCCTGGCAGTGGCAGCATCAACATCAAAATAACCAGTCACACAAAGAGATCACATAACATGAATGAAAACCAGCAAAAAAACAGTATGTGAGGCTTCAGACAGTGAGGTTACCTCCCATGGACTCAGTAAATGCAGAAAAGAGAAAAAGAAGAAGAAGTTTGATCTCAGGAGCTCTTCAGAAAGGGAATGGTTTACTGAAATTCCAATTGTTGCTTCTGTACACAAGCAAATCCAGAGCTTAACCCCTCTTCTTCTCTAATGCTTCCTTATAGCCATTCAGAATCCCAAACATAGAAAGCTTCTCCTTTCCATTCCTTGCCTGTGAGCCACCGTTCCTTCTGCAGTGCCTTCTCCCTTGCTGTAGCAAAAGAGACAAAGTCTGACTCCAGCTACAAGTGCATTTCTTATCCAGCTTTGGCTGGGCCCAGTATTTAACAAAATTCAGTGAAAAAGTTAGGCTCATTTCCCACACACACAAAACATAGGAAAGCTTTGACATGACTTTTTCCAGCAAATTTAGACCTGGTAACTTAAGAGTTACAGAATAAATCAGGTGTGGGGGTACTCATCTATAATCCCAGCAACCCAGGAGGCTCAGGCAGGAGGAGCACAAGTTCTAAGCAAGTCTTGGCAACTTAGGTCCTAAGCAACTTAGCTAGAGACCCTGTTTCAAAATAAAAAATTTCAAAAAGGGTAGAGGAAGCTGGGAATGTAACCCAAAGTAAAGCATCCCTTGGTTAAATTCATAGTACTAAAATAAATAAATAAATAAAAGCAAAAAGAAAATGAAGAGTTACAGAATAAGACACATTATCTTAAAATAATATGGGTCAGCAAGACCTACTGATCACATATCTAAAGAGGTTAATAATAACAACTACATAATTCAGGGATTATTAAAACACTGATAAATAAATCTGTTTTTAGGGGGAATTAAAATAATATAACACAGATATTAGGTTCTTAGCACATCTAATACAGATGAGGTAGTCCTTGAAGTTTCATTTAACTTCTTTTCACTTCATATTTTAAGTTGTAATTTAGCAACTTTAGCTCAAGATAAACTTTGTTTTGATCACTAGTTTGTCATTTATTTCTATGAATACTGAAAAGTAATCTTATTTTAATTTTTAAAATTTTAACTTTGAAGACTTGCCCAATTGAGTTCCAGAGTTAACATTTTCATTAGTGCCTGAGCCAATGAAATCAGGATCTCTGGGGACAGAGCTCATATTGTCAATATTTTGTCCTAATGTACTGTATTTTAGGAAAATCCTTAATAAGAATTACAATTCTTTTCTTTACCTGAGTCCAAAATGCCACTAATCAACTGAATTTTGATTTTACTAATCTGTATTTTTATTTTTATAAGCTATAATTCATTTTGTAAAGAAATACTTTATAATTTGAAAGCTTATATTATTAACTTTATCTGTTATAAATTCTGTTCTAATGGCTCTATTAACTCTATTTACCCAAGTATACGTTCTGCCATTTTCTTCATGCTGCAGGCTTTCCTCACAAGTTAAAACATAATTGCTACATGACCCTGCCATTCCCCTCATAGGTATGCATCCAAAATATTGAAAATACGTACTCAAACAAGGACAGGCACACACATGCTCACAGCTATACTCTACACAATAACCAAACAACCCAAACACCATTAAAGGATGGATGGATAAATAGATGATGATGTATACATACAATGGAAGATTATTCAGGAAGGAAATTTGGACACAAGCTACAATGCAGACAAGCCACAAAAATGTTATGCTAAAAGAAATTAGCTAAACACAAAATATCATATTGTGTATGATTACATTCCTATGATATATCCAGAATAGATATATCCATGGAGACAGAATGCAGATTGGTGGTTGCTAGGAGCAGGAATTGAAGAGAAAATGGTTAACAGGTAAAGGTTTTACTTTGGATTCATGGAAATTGTTATGATTTGGAAATAAGGAGTCCCTCAAAAGCTCCTGTGTTAATGCAGGAATATTCAGAGGTGAAATGATTCGATTATGAAAGCTGTAACCTAATGAGTCCATCCTAGTTTGAACGAACTAACTGATGGTGACCATTGGCAGGTGGGACATGGCTAGAGGAGGTGGGTCACTGGCGTGTGCCCTGGAAGGGATCATTTTCATTGCCAGCCACACCCCCCCAATTTTCTAGCTACCATGAGTAGACAACTTTCCTCCACCACACCCTTTCTCCATGATGTTCTGCCTCACCTTGTACCCACAACAATGGAGTTGGTTGACAATGAACTAAACCTCTGAAACTGCGAGTCAAAGTAAACCTCTCCTCTTCCAAGTTGTTCTTATCAGGTATCTGGTCACAGATGTGAGGTGGTGGTTGCACAGAATTGTGAATGTACTGATTGCTGCATTAATTGGTTACTTTTATGTTATGTGGATTTTACCCCAGTAAATAATTTTTTAATAAAAAATGGTGTCTGAATTCCACGTTCATTTCTGGGAAAGATGGGGTAGATATGTTTTCTCCATCCCTCCCATTAATATAGCTAAAACCACTGGATGTTATCTGAACAACAAACATAAGAAGACCCTGGAAGTTGGAGAGGGAGTCAGACTGTGTAGGGATCTTTGTTCCTTAAAAAAAAAACCCAGCAAGTATATTCTCTGTGTCTTGTTTCATTGCATATAGCTTACACTGCATGACTGAGAAGCTAGTAGCTTTGAATCTCCAAAAGGTAGATGAAAAAAGTTCAAAGAAGTCTTTTCTCTCTTGCCAAATGACCAGGAAAGGGGCAGCTATCAAGCGGTAAGCTTTTTGCCAATAATTGCCCTACTCCTGACAAACATTATGGGAAAAAATGTAAGCCCTGCTCACATTAACAAAGGCCAAGTGGAGAACTTGGATTTTCACCCCCACCCAGCAGTAAAGAGGAATTTGCCTCACTCCTGTTGATGTGATGTCAAAGGGAGCAAAGCAGATTAGGAGTTTCACTACTGTGCAATGGTGAGACCCCTGCCCCCCACCCCAAGGTGTCAGTGAGGCCACGTAGGGCACAGAAATGAAACACCCCTGCCCTCCTAAGTCTCTCAGTGGAAGCCTAGTGGGCTGGAGTCCCTTCCTACCCTGTAATCATGGTGGCAGAGTGGGGACTTCCACCACCACCTAGCAGTAATGAAGCAACATTCCTTATCCCCACCTAGAGCAGGACCAAAAGACATCTGCCAGAACAGATGACTGAAGTAAGACCCAGAGTCTCTAAACAGAAAACCAAAATGTCTAGGTCTCACACAAAAATCACTTGTCATTCGAAGAATCAGAAGTATATTAACACAAATTAATAGACATCAAAATCAAGGTGACAACAGATGTTAGGATTATCTGAAAATTATTATTATTATTATTTTTGGTACTGGGGATTGAACTCAGGGGTACTCGACCACTGAGCCACATCCCTAGCCCTATTTTGTGTTTTCTGTAGAGACAGGGTCTCACTGAGTTGCTTAGTGCCTCGCCCTTGCTGAGGCTGGCTTTGAACTCGCGATTCTCCTGTCTCAGCCTCCCTAAGTGCTGGGATTACAGGCTTGAGCCACCACGCCCGGCTCTGAAAATAATTTTACAGTAGCAAAATGAATAATCAAAAGGAAACTTTAGAACGATAAATATAAAAACCTCAATTTGAAAAGCTAGTAGATGGAGCTGGGCGCGGTGGCGCCTGCCTATAATCCCAGCAGCTTGGGAGGCTGAGACAGGAGAATCGCGAGTTCAAAGCCAGCCTCAGCAACGGTGGCGAGGCACTAAGCAACTCAGTGAGACCCTGTCTCTACATAAAACACAAAATAGGGCTGGGGATGTGGCTCAGTGCTCAAGTACCCCTGAGTTCAATCCCTGTTACAAAAAACAAAAAAAGCTAGTAGATGGTATCAACAAGAGACTGAAAGGAACAGAGGGGAAAAATCAGCAAACTTGAGGGTAGAATAATGGAAATGACTCAACTGAACTACAGAGAAAATAGATGGACAAAAAATGAATAAAAATTTAAGAACGTATAGTACTATAACAAAAATCTAATGTTTGTATCATTGGAGTTCTAGAAGGAAAGAAGAAAGAGGAAAGCACTGAAAACTTATTTGGAAAAAAAATGATTGAAAATTTCCCCAAACTGGCAAAAGACAAACATATAGATTCAATAATTTGGGTGAATCTCAAGAGAATAATTCCGAAGATAACATAGAAGAACATCCTCAGGACCTGTCTCAGTAAGAAGTGATTACACACAACACCAAAAACATGATCCATAGAAGAAACAGTTGAGCAAGGCTGTCTTGTGGCACACACCTGTAATCCCGAGACTTGGGAGGCAGAAGCAGGAGGATCATAAATTTGAGGCCAGCCTCAGCAATTTAGCAAGGCCCTAAGCAACTCAGCAAGGCCTTGTTGCATAATAAAAAAGAAAAGGGGCTGAGAACATAGCTCAGTGGTAAAGCACCTCTGGATTCAATCCCCAGTACCAGAAGAAGAAGGAGGAGGAGGAGGCAGAAGAGGAAGAGGAAGAGGAGGAGGAGGAAGAAAAAGGAAGAAGGAAGGAAGGAAGACCTAAATGTATTTCAATAAGTGAGTGGTCAGATAAATTGTAGTTTATCCATACCATGGAATGTCATGCAGCAATAAAATGAATAAAATACTGATATATACAATAGCTTCCATGAATCTTTAGGGAACTATGCTGAATGGAAAAAAGTTAATCTTAAAAAGTCATATGCTGGGGACAGAGGTGGACAGGAATAGGAAAGACAGTGGAATGAATCTGACATAACTTTCCTATGTACATATATGAATACACCACAGTAAATCTCAACATCGTATACATCCTCAAGACTGGGAACCTAATTAGAATGAGATATAGTCTATGCTTGTATAAATATATCCAAATGGATTCTACTGTCATGTATAACTAAACAAGTTTCAAAAGTCATATTATGTTATTTAATTTATATAACCTACTTGCAATAACAAAATTATAGAGATGGAGAACAAATAGTGGTTCGATAAGGTAGGAAAATGGGGATGAGTGTGACATGAAGGAGATATTTGAGATGATGGAATATTTCTGTATTTCTGTACAAAATGACATAGAACCAGAGGTACACAGTGTCCCAATGTTAATCTTCTGGTTTTGCATATCGCGCTGTAGTTACATGTCATGTAAACATAGGAGAAAATAGATGAAGAGTGTCCAGGGATCTCTGTATCATCTCTACAACTTCCTCTGAATCTGTAATTATTTCAAAAAAGTGCTGAATGCAATTTGACAGTCATTAAGTGTGGAAGAGTTTGCCTTAATCATACTCTCCAATGATCTGGCATAGTCCTAGGGGGTATTTAGTTGAAATTTGAGGGAATTACCACTAGATGACACCATTGATTGCATAACCAAACCATCGGATTATTCCCTAAAGGTTTGAAATGTTTTTAGACCTCCATTGTTTTCAAAAAACATGTTTTTAAAAATATATGTGTATATATATTATATGAGACTTATAATCACACAAAATTTTACTCTCAGCCTGGTGCGGTGGCGCACGCCTGTAATCCCAGCACTTTGGGAGGCTGAGACAGGAGAATCCCGAGTTCAAAGCCAGCCTCAGCAATGGTGAGGCGCTAAGCAACTCAGTGAGACCCTGTCTCTACATAAAACACAAAATAGGGCTGGGGATATAGTTCAAGGGTCTGGTACCCCTGAGTTCAATCCCTGGTACCAAAAAAAATTTTTTGTACTCTGTTGATATTAGGAATATAATTTAATTGCTTCAGACCTCATTAAAATATATATTAAAACGTAGAGTTTTTAAAATATTTGATCTCATTAAGAAAGAATTTTGGGGGGAGCTTTTACATATTTCTTTGAATATGCTAAAGTTTCATTGTGGTTATGATTTTAAGATTGGGGGTAGTTGAAATACCATTGAAGAACTCTGAAAGCTGTGGATGCTGAGTTAAATAACAAAGCTAGTTATAAACCAGCCTTGGATCAAAAGGTATCTGCATGGATCTTCCCTATTTTTCTTGTATTAATCATTTTTTCTGTATTTTATGATTTTTTAAAATTAGTGCATAATTATATATAATTACAAGTGGGACTCAATTTTATATGTTCATCCATGCACAGAACATGTGCCTGTTAGTTGATTTCATTCCCCATGCCTCCTCTCACCCTAGCCACCACCACCCCTTCCTCTAATCTACTGGTCCCCTTCCACTTCACTGAGATCCCCCTTTTATTCCTTTTTCTTCTCTAGCTTCCACATATGAGAGAAAAATATAGGACCCTTGACTTTCTGAGTCTGGTTTATTTCACCTAGCATGATGTTCTCTAGTTCAGTTTATCAGAAAATGATATAATTTCACTCTTCTTTATGGTTGAAAGAACTCCATTGTGTATATAGACCACATTTTCTTTCATCTGTGGGCAGATACCCAGGTTTGTTCCATAACTTGATTATCATGAATTGTGCTGCTCTGAACCTTGCTATGCATGGATCACTATAGTATGCTGACTTTAATTCTTCAGGATAAATATTGAGGTTATGTTGTGGTTCCATACTTTGTCTTTTGAGGAATCACCATACTGATTTCCATACTGGTTGTACTAATTTGCAGCCCTACCAACTAACAATGGATAAATGTTCCTCTCTTACCTGCATTTTTTTATTTGCATTTTTGAAAATTGCCATTCCAACTGAAATGAGATGAAATCTCATTGGAGTTTTAATTTGCATTTCTCTGATTGTTAAAGACATTGGACATTTTTTCATGTATTTGTTAGATATTTCTTCTTTCGAGAAATGTTTACTTAATCTATTCACAAAAATCCAATTTTTTTATTGGATTCTTCATTTTTGTTGTCATTTAAAGGTGGTAAGTGTTTGGAGCTCTTTGTATATTCTGGATGTTTATGATGTTTTTGTATCTAAAAACCATCAACAGAGAAATGGATAAAGAAAATGTGGTATATATACATAATGGAGTTTTATTCAACAATAAAGAAAAATGAAATTATGTCATTTGTAGGAAAATGGGTGGAACTTCAGACCATTATGTTAAGTAAAATAAGTCAAACTCAGAAGATCAAGGACTTTATGTTTTCTCTCATATATTGAAGCAAGAGAGGAAAAAGGAAGAGAAAGGTGGGGAGTGATCAAGTGAAAAGCAAAGGGAGATCAGCAGAGGAAAGGGACCAGGAGCTGGGAGAAGGGGAGGGATTGTGGAAGTGATATTGACCAAATTATATGGTTGTATTGTGCAAACGTATGATTATGTAACAATAAATCCCAACATTATGTACAACTATAAAGCACCAACAAAAAACGTGGAGGAGGAAACACACACACACACACACACACACACAAATCCTTGCTGGTCTAAGATACTGCCCCTTTAAGAGATGGTAAAGGAGCCCGGGCTCGGTCGCTCAAGCCTGTAATCCCAGCACTTAGGGAGGCTGAGACAGGAGAATCTTGAGTTCAAAGCCAACCTCAGCAACAGCGAGGTGCTAAGCAACTCAGCGAGACCCTGTCTCTACATAAAACACAAAATAGGACTGGGGATGTGGCTCAGCGGTCAAGTGCCCCTGAGTTCAATCCCCAGTACCAAAAAAAGAGAGATGGTAAAGGACTCCCTAAGGGTGTCTTTTCATGTGCAAACCAAGAAATCCCAGTCACTAGGGAATTGGAGGCACCCTGATAACCCCAAACTAGCGGGTATTATTCAAACTAGCCCAGTCTGGTAATGTTTACTCTACCCTGACTTGAATATCTGGGAAACTCTTAGAGAGGATCTGGCCTAGACTTTCCCCTCACTCTTGCCTCTTCCTTTTGTAAAAGAAATTTCCATCTATAAAGGAAATCTATATTAGTAAAAGTGTCTGTCTCGAGGAGGCTGCTCCTAGACAACTTCATTACCTGGGGCACCTTTTGTCTTCCTAAGTAGACAGTTCTCTCCTCATTCGCCCTTCCCATCCCAGAAGTCCCAAATCCCCATTCCTCTCTATAGGTCAGGATGTTACATAAGCCCTCCTAGTGAGATCCCGCATTGAGTCTCACACTCCCATGACACACCTGTGTGTGTGTTACTGACCAGGCCCATTTGCCTGCCAAGTAGTTTTGCCTATCGCTGAAGTCACAGATTTTGCAAAAGAGTTTATTCATAAGGTGGTCAAATGAGAGGAGTAGAAGCCCCCAGACCCAAATCCACAAGGGTAGGGTTTAGGCTTATAATCAAACACAGTGGTTTTGCATCTTGGTCAGTGCAAAGCCAATAAGCATACAAGGAGATAAAAGAGTGAAAAGAGGCAGCTGGGTGTGGTGGCGCAAGCCTGTAATCCCAGCACTTAGGGAGGCTGAGACAGGAGAATCGCGAGTTCAAAGCCAGCCTCAGCAATGGAGAGGAGCTAAGCAACTCAGTGAGACCCTGTGTCTAAATAAAACACAAAATAGGGCTGGGGATGTGGCTCAGTGGTCGAGTACCCCTGAGTTCAATCCCCAGTACCAAAAAAAAAAAAAGAGTGAACAGAGGCTTATGACTTGCAGCAAGTAAGAACACTGGAGTTATTTGCAAAACATACTCTCCTCAAACAGAAAATGTCAGGATTTTATTGGGTACCCTCTACAAATTCATATAGGAAAACACACATAGGGGTGGCTATATTCCTGAGAATGTTCAGTTTAAGGTGTACATTTCTGAGCATGCTCAGTTGAAGGTCATAGATCACACGTTCAAAAAGGAAAGATGGAAGAAATGAATGCTTTGGAGCAGAGAATTTAATATTATATAATGAGCAAAACTTATGCTAGAATTCCTGAAAGAGGGAGAGTGACTTGGTGATTTTTCCTGGTTCCTTATAGACTTCTCCCAAGAATTTGAGCTGAAACAAAAAGAAAGAAAAACTTTGAAGGTGCGTTAAGAGTCTTTTAAAGGGGCGGCAGCTTTTTCTCTGTATGTGTAGGAGCTGGCTCTCAAATCAGCCTCAGCAGCTGACATGCATATTTATGGGATGAAGAAACAAGGTACTCTGAGGGGTGGGGAAAGTTATTGGCAGTAAGAAATGTTCAAGTAATTGGCAGTCTGCACATGCATAAACAAAATGTCATGGCTAAGCAAAGGATCCCTGTTCAGAAAATGGCAGCATTAGCATGATCTTAGTATAAAGGTTGCTTTTGCTCAAAGCACTGATTCTTCACTCCTGCCAGCAATCAGAATGCAAGCTTCACACCTCTGCCTTCATACTGCGTCTTTTCCCTTTGCTATCTCTTTGGGTCAGATTCCTGCTCAACTCTGCACACATACATGATACTCATTTAAAAGGTGTCCATCTAAAACTGATAATATAAGGTTGGTTGGCTATAAACTTACCTAATATTTGTCCTCCCTTTTCAAAGCTTAAGACACCCAAATAAGAGTAACTGAGACATTTTCAAGATATACAGGGACAGCTGGGCCCCGATGGCACACACCTGTAATCGCTGCACAATTTGGGAGGCTGAGACAGGAGAATCACGAGTTCAAAGCCAGCCTCAGCAATGGCGAGGTGCTAAGCAACTCAGTGAGACCCTGTCTCTACATAAAACACAAAATAGGGCTGGGGGTGTGGCTCAGTGGTCCAGTGCCCCTGAGTTCAATACCCAGTACCAAGACAAAAAAAAAGACTGTGGGACACAAGGAGCCAAGGTCTTTAGGGATGGGAACACAGGACTCTGGAGAAAGACTAAGGACAAGAGAGGGAGACTCAAGTCAAGTTCTGGC
>PVHX01026931.1:0-20133 GCA_004024805.1 Geosciurus inauris
ATTTTGTGGGCAAGGGTGGATGTTTGCAACCTATGCTGATCAGAACTTTTTTCTGTCCTTAGGCTATATTTCCCGTGGAGAAAGCAAAAGCTGAAGGTCATTCACCCTTCTTACTTTTGTGTTGTCTTCAGGGAACCAGTGGTTTGGAACACCAAGAGCCAGTCCATTGGAATTCCTCCCAGATACACTGCTGTCTAGTACCAGCTAGCACAGAATGAAGAGCTTCCCTGGCAGAGATTCACCCTGGAGATATTTTGTGTGCACACTCCAAGGGCAGGCTGACACTGGGAGCTGAAATGCATCGATTTCTCTGGTGGCTTTTGTGATGTCCACTTGGGACTGGGATCGGTGATGGGGCTGCAACTATCTGCACTTGGCGGGAGGGAAGGCAACCCACAACCACACAATCCACCACCCATGACTCCGGTGTCCTGAGACTTAGCTTATGCATAAAATCATACATTGTCTGCTCAGTCCCCTGAACTCCTTCAGCTGGCTTCCATATGTGCTGGTCTCAAAGGGGAAATGAGCACCGTTTCCTTAAGTGTCATGGACCCATTTCTCATCACATAGAATTTTCAGTGGATTTGTTTCCATGGAAGTTCCCCCGAGTCAAACTTGGTCTCAAGGCAGATGTCCTCTGAGTCAGTGTGATAATGTATGTCTTGGGTTCCCAGAGACAGAAAAACTGAAGAACCTTTGATACCCAGAGCTGCTAACCAGAGAAGACCTCAAAAATGCCCCCATTACAGCACCAGGAGTACCCACCTGGAAGGGTAGAGGACTCTCCCAGCGTCACTTTGCTATGCAGATCCCAGATCTACTTCCGTTCTGATTGCCCTTTTGCAGGTTCTGATTCTTGTGCTAGTTGTGCTTATTGTGCCTCTCCCTCTTTCTCCTCTTCCCAACCCCTTTTCCACATTGCTGCATGATCAGCAGTGACTGTCCCACTATTCAGAGTTCATAGGTTTCTCCCACTTCCTGTCTGTTGGCTATTGAACTTCAGCAGAACATCTAGTTGCTTGGATTTTGTATTGTGGAGAAGTGGGAGAGTGCAGATGCCTCTGATCTGCCACCTTGAATCTTCTATTTAACAGCCTTCCTGTTTTAAATTTAAATATTAGTACAGGAATCCATGATATCATTTGTCAAACATTATCTTATTATGTGAAGCTTTGTTTTTTTTTTATTTTTAAAAATATTTTAGTTGTTAATGGACCTTTATTTTATTCATTTATTTATATGCAGTGCTGAGAATCGAACCCAGTACCTCACACATGTGAGGCAAGCGCTCTACCACTGAGCCACGACCCAGCCCTATGTGAAGCTTTGAATGAGTGTAATCTTTTATATTTTTACTCATGCATCAGAGTTATAGATAATATTGAGGTTCATGTTGACATGATCATATATGCATGGAAAATAATTTGTGCTGCTTCATTCCCTAGTACTAATTCTTCTCTTCTTCATTCCCCTTCTCTTATATACTGGCATTCCTTCCATTTATTTATAGTTTTTAAAATTAGTGCTTTATATGTATGTGTGTGTATATAAAATAGTGAATATATATATTCACTGTGGTATATTTAGATATGTACATAGTATAATTTGGTTAATTTCATTCCACTGTTCCTCCTCCCTCCCCCTCAATTCCCCTCTTCCCTCCCCCTTAATTCCCCTCCTCTGCTCCACTGATCTCTCTTTTATTTTAATAAGATCCCTCTCTTCTTTTCCGATTTTGATCTAACTTCCACATATGAAAGAAAAAAATTCAACCCTTGACCTTCTGAACCTGACTTATTTCATCTAGCATGATGTTCTCCAATTCCATTCCATTCATTTACCTGAAAATACCATAATTTCTTTATTTTTCTTTCTGGATGGATAAAACTATACATATATATAAAAATCACAATTTCTTTATTCATTCATACACTTAATTAAGGTCATTTGCAGCAAACCTGTGAGGCTGGTTTTATTCTCTCCATTCTGTGAATGAGTTAAGCAAGATTCCCGAAGTTAGAAGTGACTTGCTTTGATTTCCATGGATAATGAGGGTAGAACTTGGACATGGCCTTGTGTGACTATCAATTCCATATTCTTACTACCACTCTGGACTTCCCATCCCACCTGTTTTTCTTTCTAAAGCATCATAAAACTCCTTATAATCTCCTGTGGTTCTTGAAACACCTCCCTGTAAGCTTGAAACAAAAGGTTCTGAAATGTTCAAGAAGAAATCTCTTACTAGGAGAGAGATTTGACCTTGTATCATTTTTTGTATTCCTTGGAACAAAACCAAAGACCTGATTGACTAAATCTACCACCTAAGCCACTGGTAGTGAGGTGGTGGGTGAGCATGGAGAGCAAGTTGTGGTCAGAGTGTGAAATGTTTGCTTTTTGTATTTCAGAGCGATGACAAAGATCAGGGTGAGGTTGTGGGAGTGTTGGCTGATAGGGTGCAAAGAGAAGTCAAGGTTCTTTCTGTCTAGTTGTTTGGGTGGCTCGTACCCATGGCTACAGGAATGCCTCCCTACCAGGTTCTTTCTGTCTGGTTGTTTGGGTGGCTCATACCCATGGCCACAGGAATGCCTCCCTACCAGGAAAATGGTAAGACATAGAATACAGGGTGGGGGGATAAATTAATAGATGATATGGAATGAAGGAGACAGACTCAAACGAGAAAGGATTGGTTTCAGGACTCCCTGCAGATACCAAAATCCACAGATGCTCCAGTCCCTGATCAAAGTGGTGATACAATGTAAATACTTGTTATACTGCCTTTTTTTTTTTTTTTTTTAAATACTAGGGATTGAACCCAGGGGCGCCACATCCTCCCCAGCTCTTCATTTTTGAGACAGGGTCTTACTGCGTTTCTGAGGCTGGCCTTGAACTTGCAATCCTGCTGCCTCAGCCTCCCAAACTGCTGGGATTACAGGCGTGTGCCGCTGCTGCACGCAACCAGAACTGCATTTTTTATATTTTTGTTGTCATATCATTATTGGTTTTTCCTCACTATTTTTTGATCTGCAGTTTGTTGAATCTGCGGATGAGAAACTCGTGGCTACAGAGTAACCGCTGTCTCAAGTGCACATGACAATAAGACTATTCTGCTGAGGTGTCAGACAGAAATAAGGAACAAATGTTAGAAACTGGAGTCTCACCTGTGCTGATTTAGATGACAACAGGTGACACTATGAACCTTGGAGTTTTGAATTGTTGCTGGGATGAGCTGAAGACGAGGCTATTGGGATGGAGTGAGTATGTTTTACATGTGAGAAGGATATGAATTTGGGGGGGGGTCAAAGAATGATATGGTTTAAACACATCTCCATTTTTTTCTAAAGGGTTTGTAGTTTCATGTTGGGTCAAGATACATTTATCTTGAATATGGGTGTGCGAATTTTCCAGGATTGTTTGTTGAAATGCTATGCTTCCTCCATTGAATTAACTTTGCACATACTCAAAAGTCAACTTGCCATATTTATGTGGGCCCATGTCTGTACTCTCCATTCTATTGTATTGATTAATATGTGTAGCTTTTCTCCAGTATCACACTTAGTTATTATTGCCTTATAGTAAATCTTAAAATCAGATACTATGGGTCTTCCATGTTTATTTTTTTTTTCAAAATTATTTTGGAGCCGGGTGCAGTGGCTCAAGCCTGTAATCCCAGCACTTAGGGAGGCTGAGACAGGAGAATCGCGAGTTCAAAGCCAGCCTCAGCAACGGCGAGGTGCTAAGCAACTCAGTGAGACCCTGTCTGTACATAAAACACAAAATTAGGGCTGGGGATGTTGCTCAGTGGTTGAGTACCCCTGAGTTCAATCCCCAGTACCAAAAAAAAAAAATTATTTTGGATATTCTAGTTCCTTTGCTTTTCCATATACATTTTGAAATTGTTGATATCCACAGAACATACTGTAGGGATTTTTATTTGGATTACATTGAACCTATAATTTCAGAAGAATTGACATTTTAGCAATATTGAATATTCATTCTTATTTCTGCACATGATAAATCTTTGCATTTATTTATTTTCATATTTAATTAATTTATTTGTTCTATTTAGGCTTACATGATAACAATGCGATTTGATTCATTGTACACAGATGGAGGATAACATTTCATTTCTCTGGTTGTAAGTGATATAAAATCACAACATACATGCAGTCATACATAAAGTTAGGACTATGATGACTATCATATTCCACCACCTTTACTGTCCCCATGCCCCCTCTCCCCTTACACCCTGTGAACAGATTTCCTCCATTGTTCCCATGTCCTTCCCCACATTATGGATCGGCATCCACTTATCAACAAGTACATTTGGCATTTGGTTTTCTGAGATTGGCTTACTTCACTTAACATGATATTCTCCAACTCCATCCATTTACCTGCAAATGCCATATTTTATTCTCAATTTTATTGCTGAGTAATATTCCATTGTGTATATATACCATAGTTTCTTTATCCATTCATCTATCGAAGGGCATCTAGGTTGGTTCCACAGTTTAGCTATTGTGAATTGAGCTGCTATAAACATTGAAGTGGCTGCGTCACTGTAGTACGCTGTTTTTAAGTCTTCTGGGTATAGACCGAGGAGTGGGATAGCTGGGTCAAATGGTGGTTCAATTTCAAGTTTTCTAAGGAATCTCCATACTGCTTTCCAGATTGGTTGTACCAATTTGCAGTTCCACCAGCAATGTATGAGCGTGCCTTTTCCCCCACAACCTCGCCAACACTTATTGTTGTTTGTATTCTTGATAATTGCCATTCTGACTGGCGTGAGATGAAATCTTAGGGTAGTTTTGATTTGCATTTCTCTGATTGCTAGAAATGTTGAACATTTTTTCATATATCTGTTGATCGATTGTATATCTCCTTCTGTGAAGTTTGTGTTCAGCTCTCTGGCCTCTCTTATTGATTGGGTTGTTAGTTTTTTTGGTGATAAGTTTTTTGAGTTCTCTATATATCCTGGAGATGAGTGCTCTATCGGATGTGTGTATGGCAAAGATTTGTTCCCAGAATGTCAGCTCTCTGTTCACTTCATTGATTATTTCTTTTGCTGAGAAGAAGCTTTTTAGTTTGAATCCATCCCATTTGTTGATTCTTGATTTTACTTCTTGTGCTATAGGAGTCTTGTTAAGGAAGTATGGTCGTAATCCGACATGATGAAGATTTGGGCCTATTTTTTCTTCTATTAGGCTTTGGGTCTCTGGTCTGATTCCCAGGTCCTTGATCCACTTTGAGTTGAATTTTGTGCATAGTGAGAGATAGAGGTTTAGTTTCATTTTGCTGCATATGGATTTCCAGTTTTCCCAGCACCATTTGTTGAAGAGGCTATCTTTTCTCCAGTGTACGTGTTTGGCTCCTTTATCTAGTATAAGGTAACTGTATGTAAGTGGGTTTGTCTCTGTGTCTTCTATTCTATACCATTGGTCTACATGTCTATTTTGGTGCCAGTACCATGCCGTTTTTGTTACTATAGCTTTCTAGTATAATTTGAGGTCTGGTATTGTGATGCCTCCTGTTTCACTCTTCTTGCTAAGGATTGCTTTGGCTATTGTGGGTCTCTTATTCTTCCAAATGAATTTCATGATGGCCTTTTCTATTTCTATAAGGAATGACATTGGGATTTTAATTGGGATTGCATTGAATCTATATAGCGCTTTGGGAAGTATGGCCATTTTGACAATATTGATTCTGCCTATCCAGGAGCATGGGAGATTATTCTATCTTCTAAGGTATTCTCAATTTCTTTCTTCAGTGTTATCTTTGCATTTATTTAAGCTTCTTAATATCTTTCACCAATGGTTTATAGTTTTCAGCATTTATACTCTAGACTAATTTGTGTTCACTGTTTGTGGCTATTACATGTGGTACTTTATTTTTCAACTTTGCATTACTATAACAAAGTACCTGAGATAATCAATTGAAAAAGAGGAAAGATTTGTTTCAGTTCATAGTTTTAGAGGTTTTAGCCTATCACCATTGGGCCCAATTGCTTTGAACCTGTGGCAAGTCAGCACATGATGGTGGGGAGTGTGTGGTGGAATAAACTGCTCACTTCCTGGTGTCCAAGAAGCAAAGAAAAAGATCAAGAGACTAGGGTCTCATAATCCCCTTTGAGGGCATGCCCTTGATGACCTAAGATTTGCATTTAGGCCCCACCTCCAAGGTTTCCATCACCTTCTAGTCATGCCAAAGTGAAAATCAAGTTTTAAGACATGGGCCTTTGAGAGACATTCCAGGCCCAAACTATACAGGTACTGTTTTTAAATTTTTGGTTTCCAAATTTCCTTTGCTAGTGTATATGTGTATACATGTATACATATATATTATACATACATACATACATACACACATATATATGTGTGTGTGTGTATGCACATACACGCCTTATTTTTTAAATTGACCTTGTGTCCTGAGACCTGGGATTTGGTAAACTCATTTGTTCTAGAAATTTTTTGTATATTTGTTTGGAAGTATTACATAGACAATCAAATACTCGAAGGATATTTCTCAGAATAATTCTTCCCAGTCTGTATGTATTTTGTTTCTTTTTTACCTTATTAGCTACAATTTCCAGTAAGATATTGAAAAGGTATGGTAAAATCAGACATCCATGTCTTGCTCTCAGTCTTTGGGAGAAAACATTTTGTCATATCTTTGTAAGCACATCTCAACTTGGACACTACATTTTCATCAGAAGTACTTTATCTGTATTTAGATTTCATAACACTTAAAATTGAAAAGATAGATTCACATCTTCATGTTGTCCCAAAATTACTTAAAATTTTTCCAATAATTGAATCGTGTTTGAATTAATTAAAATGTAATAAATTTAAATGTTCAGAAGGAGTTAGAAGTCATCACTAGTATCCACACAAGAAAAAACAAACTGAACAAATTGAGAATCAACAACTCTTCTTAGGTCTATCAGAGACCTGAGGTGTTAAAAACTGCTGACACCAAAATTGAAGAGACAGGAAGATACAGAAAATCACAACTTATTAGAGCCACAATCCCAGGTGCCAAAATCTGTGAGAACCAGGAAAGCCTAAACTGTACTTGGCTAATGGCTGGAGGTTCAGTATGGGCAAGTTTGAAAGGTAGAACTCAAGAGGAGTCATTTTTGGAAGCCCCACCACTACCACATACACACATACTTTCTTGCTTTACCTCCAGGAATCCCACATCTTTTCAGGATATAGATAGGAGATAAATGCTTCTGGTGAGCAGAGGGAGGAATAGATATTCTGCATTGCCCCGGGCATTCTGTTAGTTACTCTTATGAGGACTTCCCTCAAGAGAAGCTGTCTTACCAGAGTCTAACTGACTGGGGTGTTACTAACCAACTGAGAATAACCTGGGTGAAAGGGCACACTCAGCTCCAGCTCACCCCAGCCTTCAAAGTGCAGAAAGGGAACCACGCAAGTCCAGCTGCCAAGGCCTGCTCCATTTGTGAGAGTCATAGCTAACGGGCACAGGTCACTAAAAGACTGAGACATAAGCACACACTGCAGGATATTTCCTCTCACCCAACACCTTACCATTCATCAGTACAGCCCCTGCATAATAAAAAGGGGATACAACAGGAGGAAATGTGAATTTTCAGAGGTTAAGAAGAGGTCTCTGGGGAACAAAGACAAGTGAGACAAAAACTAGAGCATGGAGTGGATCAACCAGTGTTCAGGTTCTACCCTGCTCACCCTGGAAATCTAATCCACCACTACAGCAGGCAGTAGTACCCTCATGAATATTCCAGAACTTGGGAGTCAGGCTGAAACACCCCCTGGGACCACAGAACTGAGAAAAACCATGTTCAGAGAGTCAGAGGAGCAGTTTTCTCTAATGGCACTGCCTCTAATGGCATTACCTCGGGTAATGCATACCCAAGCTGGCACTGTATACACAGAAGATTCACCTCGACCCATAGTTTCTACAATGGAAAAAGCAAACTAGAGGCAGACACTGTTTCCCCATCATTCTGTGACTCCTAGCAGGAAGCTCATTCCTTTTTTGTCCTGTTGGAAACATGGAGAATACTGGCAGGACTAGACACTTGGGGTCAGTTAGAAACAGAGAATAGAATTGGGGCTTACAGCAACTGGCACACTGACCTCAGCTGTTGCTCTGTATTCTAGCCAACAGAGGCATCACTCTAGAGAGGCATCACTCCAGCAAATAGCCTCACACTTCAGGAGGCACAGTTCACAGGACAACTAAGCTTAAGGTCCTATCCAGTCTACCACACAGCCCCGGTGCTCTGGCTAATTCTTCCCAGAGGTTAGGTGAGGTGGTAACTACAGCTCAGTGATTATCCACAGAAGGAGCACTGAACCTCAGCCAACCCCAGGAGCCAAGACGCGATCCAACAAAGCCCTGGTCCTGTCATCAAGACTTCTCCAGGCTGAGAGGCAACTGCAGGTCAGCCATTACCATGGAGGTAATTATTCATCTGGCCCTGCCCAGTGCCACGGCTCAGTGGTGACTCCACCAAGCCTCAGTGCTCTTCTTATGCTTATCTTAAGCTGGGAGGCAAGCTCACCTCCATGCATACCTGTACAGCACAAACTCTGGTCCTTCCCACCCCAAGTAGCTGAACAATAATCCAGCCTCAGAGACAACCACACGACCCAACCCAACTATAGATTCCAAACCATAGCACCACCCAGCCAGGGAAGAAAACCTAGACTTTTCCTGTTCAGAGATGACTGTAGAGCCCTGTCAGTGCTGGTAGAGTCTAGCCAGTGGTCCCATGGAATACAGTCAGCAGTATCATTTGACATTAGAGCACAGGAAGTGACCCAGCCCAATGAGAGAACCTGGCACCAAGGTCTGTCTGTTGGGGTCACTATTCGGTGGCCCACTCAGAATCCCATGCTACACTAAATGATAAAGGTCTATCACCATCAAAGACCCAAGAAGGCCAGAAGATGTGAGCATATCATCAAATTTTCAGGCATCAATGTAAGGACACAAGGATGATAAAATCAGGGAAATATGATACCAACAAAAAATATCTAATAAAGATCCAATAACAGGGCTGGGATTGTGTCTCAGTGGTAGAGTGTTTGCCTAGCATGTGTGAGGCACCGAGTTCAATTCTCAGCACCACATATGAATAAATAAACAAGAATAAAGGCCCATTGACAACTAAAAAAATATTTTTTTAAAAAAAAGATTCAATAACAGACATGGAAGAAATTGATACCCATGAAATGACTGACAAAGAATTCAGAATAATACTCTAAAAGAAGTTCAGGAAAATACAGATGGAAAATTAATGAAGCTTGGAAACCAATTTATGAATAAAATGAGAAGTTTGACAAAGAAATAGAAACAATAAAAAATAGAAATTCTAGAGATAAACAGCACAATAACTTAACTGAAAAAAAATTCAGTAAAAATTTTCAAAAGCAGACTTGACCAAGCAGAAGAAAGAAAGTGAGCTAAGAGATAGCACATTAGAAATTGTCCAATTAGAGGAGCAAAAAGAAGATTGAAGAAGGCTTACAAAATTGTGGAACATTATCAAGCAAACTAACATTTACATAATACAAATTCAAGGAGGAGAGTGATAAAAAGGCATATTTCAGAAAATAGTGAAAGCATATTTCAGGAAATAGTGGCTGAAATCTTCACAAATCTGGGAAAGGACAACAATATCAGGTATAAGCAACTCAGAAATTGCCAGTAGTCAAATTCATCCCAGAGACATTCACCCAAATACAACCTAATCAGATTATCAGAAATCAGAGACAAAAAAATTACCAAAAGCAGAAGGAAATAAGAAACATCACATATGAAGGAGCCTCAATATGGCTTTCAATGGATTTCTTAGCAGAAGCCCTACAGGCCAGGAGGGAGTAGGGTGGATACATTCAGAGTGCTAAAGAAAAAAACAATGCTAAGAATGCCTGGAAAAGCTGCCCTTCAGAAATGAGAGAAAAATATTTTCCTAGACTTAAAAAAAAAAGAAAAATCTAAGAGAATTTATCACACTGGACTTACAGGAATTGCTAAAGAGAGTTCTTAAAGCTGAAAGGAAAGGCTGCTAACCAATAAGTAAAAATATAACAGTTTAAAAAAAATCTTGTAGTGGTGCACGCCTGTAATTCTAGTACTTAGGGAAGCTGAGTCAGGAGGATCATGAGTTCAAAGCCAGCCTCAGCAACAGTGAGGCGCTAAGCAATTCAGTTAGAACCTATCTCTACATAAAGCACAAAATAAGGCTGGGGATGTGGCTCAGTGCCCCTGAGTTCAATCCCTGGTACCCAAAAAAAAAAAAAAAAAAAAGTTGAAAGTAGCCTGTTATGTTTTATGTAAGACTCATGGTAACCACAAAACAAAAAACCTTGCATCAAATACAGAAAGAAATCATTAAAATCACTATCATCAGAGAAAGCCATCAAACCACAAAGGGAGATAGCAAAAGAGGAAGAATGAAAAAAGGACCTACAAAATAATCAGAAAAGAAAATGTAAAAGAACAGTAGCAAGTTTTTTCTTATTAATAATTACCTTGGGTGTAAATGGGCTAACCTTTCCAATAAAGACAGAATGGCTTAAAAACCAAGAGACAACCATGTGCCACCTACAAGATACATTACTGGTAAGGACAACACAGACTGAAATGAAGGTCTGGAAAAAAGATGTTTCAATGGAAATGGAATCTGAAAGAAAACAGAAATTGCTTTACTTAGATAAAATAGACTTAAAGTAAGAAAACATGTATATATGGGGCTGGGGATATAGCTCAGTTGGTAGAGTGCTTACCTCACATGCACAAGGCCATGAGTTCAATCCCTAATACCACAAAAAAAAAAAAATGTATATTTGAAGAGTCAGAGAAGGTCACTACATAATGATAAAGGGGCTAATTCACCAAGAAGATTTAACAATTGTAAATACATGCACTCAACACTGGAGCACCTAAATACATAAAGCAATTAATAAGTGATTATAAGGAAGATATAATCTGCAATAGTGTAATATCAGGGGACCTCAATACCCTATTTTCATAGAGCCAGAAAATCAATAAGGAAACACTGGACTTGAATTATACTTTAGATCCAATGGCTCCAACAGATACACAAAACACTCCACCCAAGAGCAGAATACATTTTCTTCTCAAATGTCCCTAGAACATTCTCCAGAATGTCACAAAACAAATCTTTTTTAAGAGAGTCAAAAATATAAAAGACCTTTTTAGGTCACAATGGCATGAAACAAGAATCAATAACAGAAAAACTCTTGGAGCACATGCAAGTATAGGAAATCAAACACATTTCTTAACCTGAGGGTCACTGAAGAAATAAAAAGGAAATAAACATACCTTGAGACTGTTGGAAATGGAAACACAACGTACCAAAATTTATGGATTGCAGCAGAAGCAATCCTAAGAAAGAAATTTTTAGTGGAAAATTCCTTTATTGAAAAAAGAAAAAATTATCAAATAAGCAATCTAACTTTACCCTTCTAAGAACTAGAAAAATGAGAACACATTAAAGCCCAAAGTTAGCAGAAGGAAGAAAATAACAAATATCAGAGCAGAAAACAGACCAAAACAAGGGGGGAAAAAGAGGTGGGGAAAATCCCATAAAAATAGAAGTAAAGCCAGGCTTGGTGGCACATGCCTGTAATCGCAGTGGCTCAGGAGGCTGAGTCAGGAGGATCACGAGTTCAAAGCCAGCCTCAGCAACAATGAGACACTAAGCAACTCAATGAGACCCTGTCTCTACATGAAACACAAAATAGGGCTGGGGATGTGGTCAAGTGCCCCTGAGTTCAATCCCCAGTACCCCATCAAAAGAAAGAAAAGAAAAAAGAAAACCTGAGCAGACCATTAACAAGAAAACTTGAATCAGTAATAAAAAGTCCCCCCTCAAAGAAAAGCCTGAACCCTCACAAGAATTGCCTATAATACTCTGCTTTTGGCACTCTAAGCTTTCCCCAGCCCGTTTCTCCAAATTCTGCTAGTTAACCAATTCCAAAGATACTCCAGCCTCTTCAAGTAACAATCTCATTCCTGACACCAATTTTATGTATTGGTCAGTTGTGGATTGTTTGTGTCTGTGGAAGGCATGGAAATGTGCCACTCACATCTTTATTCAAATGCAGTGAGCTGACAGCCCCCACCTGTAGCACAATCAGGATCCATCTCAGCTAGAATCAGAGACCATTTTCTTCCCAGGAAGCCATAGACAGTACTGAAGACAGCCTCCAAAGGTGTAAAGATAAAGGTGTTTGAGGCTGGGGTACTCTGCGGAGAAGCAGAACCAATCATAAACATTCACCATTCATCTAAGAGAAAACACTAATCAGATATAGAAGCCTAAAAGGCCATTTTGAATGTTTTTAGAATTCCACAAAGACATCCAATACAACACATGATAAACCTACTGTACCTGAGAGCCTGGAGTTCTGCATGCTTTTATTTTGTTTTTTGTTTGTTGTTTGTTTTGATACGGTTTTTGGTTTTTTGTGGAGGGAGATGATAGGGAGAACAATTGAAGACTACATTTTGGTCCACCTGGAGAGCTAACTTAAAAGACATAGAATCTACAACAAGAATTGGGTATAGACAGAAGCAGTTGATCAAATGAATAGGAAACCTGGCAGCTTATGCTGAACACGATGGGCCCTTGCTTTTCTATTGGCTGCAGAAGGTGGGCAGCTGTGTATTCCCAGTAGGCCCCACCTCTTAAAGGCGCAAAAGAGCTGTGGTCCCATCTAAGTGGCAATACTGACTTTCTTAGGGTATTTGTGTGAATTGGGGGAAATAAAGAGGGTAGGTGCACCTGGAAACACCATTAGACCTCTATTACCTGAAGGTTATTTGCTTTCTAATAAGGAGGCCATAAAGTACCACTCCCAGATCCTCAAGATGTTGCTTATACTTAAAGATTTAGGAGTGATATCAGTGTCTTCGGGCAGTACCAACAGGCATAAGGAGAAGTTCTGAAGGATGAAGTGGAGGAAGAGTTCCATGTGGGCCAGGGACTCCCCACAGGCCAGTGTGCTTTCCTGTGGGCACAGAAGAGGGTACAAGGTTAGGTCATACCTGCCAGGTGCTGAGGCCTGGGAAGCATCTGTCCTGCCCACTCCACTGAACCTCAGCTGCTTCACGAGCATCCCAAGGGTCATGACTGTATCCACTTTATAGGGTCATCATCAAGACTTGGTGGGCTCCTACTGTTGGTGCTCAGCTAGGACCTGCCTCTTAGAGGAGCTCAACACTGCCACTATTCCTCTGATGCCTCAGATTCCATTGAGTCCAAGGTGGAATGATTCTAAAGGATCCATGAACTTCCAACTTCCATTCATTTCAATTCCCCCAAAGGTTTTTCAAATGCATCAAGTTCCAGACACTGGTGGAAGAAAAAACTAAATGTTCACACTTAAATAATACTCTATATGATGCACCCTTCCAAGGGTTCAAAGAGATGAAGGTCCATTTCACAGATGGATATCTGAAGTTACTCCCCAGGACCCCCCACTGGTAAGTGCTGCAGTGGTGTCCAGTTTCCCATACATGGTGCTGAGTCCAGATTTCTCATGATTTCCGCTTATAAAATACCATTGTGCTGGATTTCATACTATGATGGCAAACTACTGTCTGTCACACCAATCTGCCCTGTTGGTTGTATTCATGTAGGCTGAAAGTAGGAGTGCTTTTTCCATCTAAGAATGGTTTTGAAAAGTCAAAAGTACTACAGTATTTGGTTATATATGAAAATTATATACACTGAAATTTTTAGTTTTCCTAAAAGTATGATTTGGGAACCCAGCCATATTCATTCATTTTTTGGTTGATGTCTGTGATCAGTTTTATACTATAGAAACATAAGGGAGTAGTTGGGACTGAGATTTTATCCCTTAAAATATTTATTCTTTTGATCTTAAATGGAAAAGTTCCTGACCCTCTTTCAAAGCTATCACCATGAATGAATGAATGATTCCAGAATCAAATAGATAAAATGGTTGAAAGACTCATTGAATAGAAATCATCCAATGGAATATATGAAGGAAAAAATATGAAAGAGTAATAGATGATCAGATGGATAGAATTGAACCTAAGGGCTTTTGAATGAATAGGACTTTGGACAAATGTACAGTAGAGCAGTGGATGGATGGAAATGAAAGCAATTGCATGAATTGATGGAAGAAATGATGTCAGAGATAGACGTGTGAGTAATCCTATTAACAAGTGAGCTTATGTGGCAAGCAGCGTCGGGCATATGTACATATGTGTGTGTGGAGGACAGTAAGGAAGGTGGCCTAAAGGACCTGAGTGGACATGCAGAGCATGGAACTGATACATTAAGAGTTAAAGCAGAAATAACACAGGAGGTAACTTTGGGGGCTTATGGCCTGAGATAAAAGAAGTGTTCCTTCCACGTTATGTGACATCACCTAACCTTTATCATTTTCCAGTTAGTTATTTGCAAATTTAGTGAAATATTAATACTTCTCAAAAAGAGTTTAGGAGATGATCAATACTGAGTACTTGTGAGTGTATCCTGGACATAGGAAGTACATTATAGACTTGTTATTATTTGTTGCTTGGTTGGCCTAACAGGGCATCCTTCACTGATTCATGTCCACGTATGACACCTACTGATTGGGACCCATGTACACAGTGAAAGTCTCCCTGAGCTGAGAATAAAGACACAGAAGAGGAATCTGATTTGAGAACCCCATATACACCAATCAAGATAGAGGTTGTAAGCCAGGCGCTCAAGCCTGTAATCCCAGCACTTAGGGAGGCTGAGACAGGAGGATCGCGAGTTCAAAGCCAGCCTCAGCAATGACGAGGTGCTAAGCAACTCAGTGAGACCCTGTCTCTACATAAAACACAAAATAGGGCTGGGGATGTGGCTCAGTGGTCAAGTGCCCCTGAGTTCAATCCCCAGTACCAAAAAAAAAAAAAAAAAAAAAAAAAGATAGAGGTTGTAGAGTGCTGGGAGACACAACGTGGAGGTAACAGGTAAAGGTAAGTCCTGGGCTCGGAAGAGCTTTCGGCACAAAGACATAGACATCTAGACTCCTGTGTTCCTGGAGGAACATCCCTTTCCCAAATCTGAGTGTCCTCCGATGTAAAATGACAGACTTCCATTAAAATTCAAAGGTCCATTTCTCTTTCTAAATTGCTAAATCCTCAAATATTAAGATTTCATGTTATTGAGTCTCAGAGTTCCAGGACTAAGAGTACCAGAGTCCTTGAGTTTATGAATCAGACGTAACTTTCCTATGTTCACATATGGATACACGACCAGTGAAACTCCACATCATATACAACCACACAATGGGATCCTAATTAGAATAAGTTATACTCTGTGTAGGTATAATATGTCAAAGTATACTCCCTACTGTCATATATATCTAAAAAGAACAACTTAAAAAAATTTCAGTTTTTTTTATTTGTTCACATTAGTTATACATGATAGTAGAATGCATTTTGACACATATGTAAATGGAGTATAATTTCTCATTCTTCTGGTTGTATATGAAGTAGAATTACACTGGTCATGTAATCATATATGTACATAGGTTAATAATGTTCTCCTTCCTACCCCCATACCCTTCTCCTCCCTTTACTCCCCTGTCTAATCCATAGTACCTCTATTCTTCCCTAGCCGCTGCCCCCCTTTTTGTGAATTAGCACCCGCATATTAGAGAGAACATTCAGACTTTGGTTCTTTGGGATTGGCATATTTCATTTAGCATGATATTCTCCACCTCATTCATTTACCAGCAAATGCCATAATTTCATTCTTCTTTAAGGCTGAATAATATTCCTTTGGTATATATACCACATTTTCTTTATCCATTCATCTGTTGAAGAGCACCTAGTTTGGTTCCACAGCTTTGCTATTGTGAATTGAGTGGCTATAAACATTCATGTGGCTGTATCACTGTAATATGCTGATTCTAAGTCCTTTGGGTATTGTAGGAACATCTCCATACCTTCCAACCCCTCCCTTCCATCCTTCCCCATTCTATGCTAATAGACTGTGCTCTTGCCAAAGAGCACCCCTTTATTAGTGAACTTTGGATCTGATTGGTCCAAGAGTGCATTTAAGCATCTGTAGTTTCTAGAATAAAGTGGTGTTCTTTGCTTCTCCTCGCCTTGGCTGTATCCCCTTTTGTCCCGGGTATCTCTGTGTCTCGCTGGGGCGAAGCAAATTTTTACCTACACCCCGGGACCTGGGAAGATTGGCTCCTGGATCGCCACTGTTCAGAGAGACCCCATATCGTCTAACCCGGGGACCCTTTCTCCGTCTCTCTTGGACTCCAACTCATCGAGAAGCCACGTGGCTCCCCATCCCCTTATCAAAGCGACAGAATAAACCAAGGAGTGGGATAGCTGGGTCAAATGGTGCTTCAATTCAAAGTTTTCTGAGGAATCTCCATACTGCTTTCCAGAGTGGTTTCACCAATTTGCAGTCCGACCAGCAATGTATGAGTATACCTTTTTCCCCACATTCTCACCAACATTTATTGTTGTTTGTATTCTTGATAATTGCCATTCTGACCAGAGTGAGATGAAATTTCAATGCAGTTTTAATTTGCATTCATCTAATTTTTGGAGGAGGGGGTACCAGGGATAGAACTCAGGGGCACTTAATCACTGAGCCACATCCCTGACCCTATTTTTTATTTTATTTAGAGACAGGATCTCACTGAGCTGCTTGGTGCCTCACCATTGCTGAAGCTGGATTTGAACTCAAGATCCTCCTGCCACAGCCTCCTGAACCACTGGGATTACAGTTATGCACCAGCTCCCCAGCTTAATTTGCATTTCTCTAATTGCTAGAGATGTTGAACATTTTTTCATATATTTGTTGATCAATTGTATTTCTTCTTCTGTGAAATGTCTGCTCAGTTGCTTGGCCCATTTATTGTTTGGGATATTTGGGGGTTTTCTTGGTAAGTCTTTTGAGGTTTTTATATATCCTGGAGATTGATGCTCTATATGAGGTGCAGGTGGGAAAGATTTTCTCCCATTCTGTAGGCTCTGTCTTCATGACCTTGCTTGTTTCCTTTGCTGTGAAGAAGCTTTTCAGTTTGATTCCTTCCCATTTGATAATTCTTGATTTTACTGCTTGTGCTTTAGGAGTCTCGTTGAGGAAGTCAGTTCCTAAGCCAACATCGTGAAGATTTGGGCCTACTTTTTCTTCTGTTAGGCACAGGATCTCTCTTCTAGTGCCTAAGTCCTTGATCTACTTGAGTTTTATGCAGAGAGATAGGGGTTAAATTTCATTTTGCTACATATGGGTTTCCAGTTTTCCCAGCACCATTTGTTGAAGAGGGTATTGTTTCTCCAATGTATGTTTTTAGCACCTTTGTCTAGTATGAGATAACTGTATTTATGTGGGTTTGTCTCTGTGTCCTCTCTTGTGAACCTTTCATCTACATATGTGTTTTGTTGCCAATAGCATGCCATTTTTGTTATCATAGCTCTGTAGTATAGTTTAAGGTCTGGTATCGTAATATCTCCTGCTTCACTCTTCTTGCTGAGAATTGCTGTAGCTATTCTAGGTCTCTTACTTTTCCAAATGAATTTCATGATGCTTTTTCTATTTCTATGAGGAATGTCATTGAGATTTTTATTGGAATTGTATTAAATCTGTATAGTGCTTTTGGTAATATGGTTATTTTGACTTATTAATTCTTCCTCTCCAAGGACATGGGAGATCTCTCCATCTTCTAAGGTCTTCTTTGATTTCTTTCTTTAGTATTCTGTAGTTTTCACTGTAGAGGTTTTTCGCCTCTTTTGTTAGATTGATTCCCAAGTATGTTTTTTGAGGCTATTGTGAATAGAGTAGTTTTCCTAATTTCTCTTCCAGAAGACTTATCACTGATGTGTAGAAATGCATTTGATTTATGGGTGTTAATTTTATATCCTGCTACTTTGCTGAATTCATTTATTCTAGAAATTTTCTGTTGGAATTTTTTGATCTTCTAAGTATATAATCCTGTCATCAGCAAATAGTGATAGTTTGAGTTCTTTTCCTATTCATATCCCTCTTTTGTCTGTCTAATTGCTCTGGCTAGAGTTTGTAGGACCATGTTAAACAGAAGTGGTGAAAGAGGGCATCCTTGTTCTAGTTTTTAGGAGGAATGCTTTCAGCTTTTCTCCATTTAGAATGATGTTGGCCTTTGGCTTAGCATAGACAGCCTTTACAATGTTGGGATATGTTTTTATTATCCCTAGTTTTTCTAGTGTTTTGAACATGAAGGGGTGCTGTGTTTTGTAGAATGCTTTTTCTGCATCTATTGAGATGATCATGTGATTCTTACCTTTAAGTCTATTGATGTGATGAATTACATTTATTGATTTCCATATGTTGAACCAACCTTGCATAGCTGGGATGAAACCTACTTGATCATGGTGCACTATCTTTTTGATATGTTTTTGTATGTGATTTGCAGAATTATATTGAGAATTTTTGCATCTATGTTCATCATGGATATTGGTCTGAAGTTTTCTTTCCTCGATGTGTCTTTGTCTGGTTTTGGTATCAAGGTGATCCTGGCCTCATAGAATGAATTTGGAAGGATTCCCTCTTTTTCTATTTCATGGAATAATTTTAGGAATATTGATATTAGTTGTTCTTTGAAGGCCTTGTAGAATTCAGCTGTGAATCCTTCTAATCCTAGGCATTGCTTTGTTGTTAGGCTTTTGATGGCATCTTTTCTTTCACTGCTTGAATTTGCTCTGTTTAGATTGTGTATATCTTCTTGATTCAGTTTGGGCAGATCATATGACTCTAGAAATTTGTCAATGTCTTCAGAATTTTCTATTTTATTGGAGAACAAATTTTCAAAATAGTTTCTAATTATCTTCTGCATTTCAATAGTGTCTGTCATATTTCTTTTTTCATCACAAATTTTAGTAATTTGCATTTTCTCTCTTCTCTTCATTAGCATAACTAAAGGTTTATCAATTTTATTTATCTTTTCAAAGAACCAACTTTTCATTTTGTCAATTTTCTCAATTGTTTCTTTTGTTTCAATGTCATTGGTTTCAGCTCTGATTTTAATTATTTCTTGTCTTCTGCTTTTTTTTTTTTTTTTTTTTTTTTTTTTTTTTTTTTTTTTTTTTTTTTTTTTTTTTTTTTTTTTTTTTTTTTTTTTTTTTTTTTTTTTTTTTTTTTTTTTTTTTTTTTTTTTTTTTTTTTTTTTTTTTTTTTTTTTTTTTTTTTTTTTTTTTTTTTTTTTTGGTACTGGGGATTGAACTCAGGGGTATTCAACCCCTCAGCCACATCGCCAGCCCTATTTTGTGTTTTATGTAGAGACAAGGTCTCACTGAGTTGTTTAGTGCCTTGCCATTGCTGAGGCTGGCTTTGAACTCATGATTCTCCTGTCTCAGACTCCCAAAGTGCTAGGATTATAAGTGCACCTGGCTTCTTCTGCTACTTTTGGTGTTGATTTGTTCTTCTTTTTCTAGGGTTTTGATATGTAATGTTAGGTCATTTATTTGTTGACTTCTTATTCTTTTCATAAATGAGCTCAATGCAATGAACTTTCCTCTTAGCACTGCCTTCATAGTGTTCCAGAGATTTTGTTATGTTGTATCAGTGTTCCATTTATCCCTAAGAATTTTTTTTTAGTTATTTTATTTAAATGTGTTTCAAGTCATAGTACATAACCAGATCTCAGTTTTTCCATTTCTCTGGTTGCAAACCAGATAAAGTCACACCATTTGTGTCTTCATACATGCACCAGGGGTAGTAATGACCCTCTCAATCAACCATCATTACTATACCCATTCCCCTTTCCTTCCTCCCACCTCCCCCTGCCACATCCAGAGTTCCTGTATTTCTCCTGTTTCCTGTTACCACCCCCCTTATGTATCCTCATCCACTAATCAGAGAGAACATTCGGCATTTGGTTTTTTGAGACTGGCTTACTTCACTAAGCATAATGTTCTCCAATTCCATCCATTTGCCTGTAAATGCCATAATTTTATTCTCTCTTATTGCTGAATAATATTTCATTGTGTATATGTACCACAGTTTCTTTATCCATTCATCTATTTAAGGGCATCTGGGTTGCTTCCATAGTTTTGCAATTGTGAATTGTGCTGCTATAAACACTGAGGTGACTGCTGTATTGTAGT
>PVHX01026932.1:0-20062 GCA_004024805.1 Geosciurus inauris
AGTTCAAAGCCAGCCTCAGCAATGGCGAGGCACTAAGCAACTCAGTGAGACCTTGTCTCTACATAAAACACAAAATAGGGCTGGGGATGTGGCTCAGTGGTCGAGTGCCCCTGAGTTCAGTCCCTGGTGCCAAAAAAAAAAAAAAAAAAAAAAATTAGAAGGTGGATGTAATTACCAATAGGGCACTTGATGCATCTCCTCTAAAATGGTTCCTATAAAGGGTGCAATTCAGAAAAATTATGCAAAAGGAAAGGAAGGAAGGGAGGAGGAAAGGGGGGGAGGACCTGTACACCTCATGTGAGTGAAGAGAAAGCAAAAAGATAAAAAGAAGAAAGAATGTTGAAGAAGTAGAGAGGAATAGGAAACAAATATGGATAGTCATGGGGCAGAGGTTTGCACTATCATGAACATCTTAAGTTTATGATTCAAATTTAAGAAACACCTATCTTTGAAAAATGCAAGCAATACAAAAGTACAAAAGGTTTAAGAAAAATCAAAACCCACACACATCACATAGCTACTGAAAAGTGGAAGAGGTCAGGGTGAAGGTGGTGGAGGGGCTGAGAGCACCTAACACAAGCAACCTGTATGCTGCTTTGTCCAAGACCAGCCTGGACACATGTGGCTCAAACCAAGGACTTGCAGCCAGAGGCTTAAAGGAAACCCTCAGCCAGGCTTCCTGCCCCTTAAAATCTACCTATTTCTCAGCAAATGTAAGACCTCTTGCCAAGTAAAAAACAAAGCTCCTTACCAAAACTACCAAAAAAAAAAAAGCCATACTTGCCTATTTCATTTAATTGGCAAAAAAACCAAAATCTTTATTTTTACACATGCCCAAAATGTTAACAATGTACCTGTAGCAATTTCAAACAAAGCACATTAATCTTTGTGAAGTAATTTAGCAAAAGCATTTGTATGAAACAAATATACTGATATCACTATAAAAGCTGACCCAAGATTCACCTAGTTCTACCTTTGCCCGCACACACACATGTGTGTGTGTGGTGCTGGGGATGGAACCCAGGGCCTCATGCTGTATTACTGAGCTATACCCCAGCCCTTGGTAGTATCTTTTTTTTGGTTTAGGTAGGGAGCTGCTCTTCAGGGAAGTGCGCCTGGCCATGTGTGGTTGGGGCTGAGTTCATGAGGACCATGCTCCTCAAGAAAGCACATGCTACCACTGCAAGGTTGGAGTTATATATTATTTATACTTATTTGTCCTAAGGTTTTGGGAAAGAGGACAAGGCCAAAGAGGAGGAGGCAGCAGATATATGTCTTGTGCCTAAATTAAATCAGGCTGACCTTCCATGGGTAGCTTAGAATTTTACATATCTTTTTTTTTAGGGGGGAGGCCTGGAATTAAACTCAGGGGCACTTGGCCACTGAGCCACATCCCCTGCACTATTTTGTATTTTATTTAGAGATAGGGTCTCATTGAGTTGCTTAGTGCCTCGCTAAGTTGCTGAGGCTGGCTTTGAAGTTGTGATTCTCCTACCTCAGCCTCCCAAGCCGCTGGGATTACAGGCCTGCGCCACAGTGCCCGGCTAGAATTTTATATATCTTATAGAGAGTTTCAGACAGTGTTTTCTTTTTTGGTACCAGGAATTGAACTCAGGGGTACTCAACCACTGAGCCACATCCCCAGCCCTATTTTGTGTTTTTTATGTACAGACAGGGTCTCATTGAGTTGCTTACCACCTTGCTGTTGCTGAGGCTGACTTTGATCTCACGATTCTCCTGTCTCAGCCTCCCAAAGTGCTGGGATTACAAGCGTGAGCCACTGTGCCCAGCTTCAGACAGTGTTTTCTGATAGAATTTTAACATAAAATAGTTAAGCCTAAATCATGGTTAACATATAATACCTTATCAATTATATAAATAATAAATAGTACTTAAGTGATAATTGAATGTATAATTATGTATTTATGAAATATGAATATCTATGTAACAGATAAAATGTGTATTTATATATTATTTATGTAATGAGTAATAACACATATGGATAAATAGGATGCCTTCTTTCGTATAATTATAAAAGAGCTCTAACCAGGTGCAGTAGCACATGCCTATAAGCCTAGTAACTCGGGAGGCTGAGACAAGAGGATTGCAAGTTCAAGGCCAGCCTGGGCAATTTAGCAAGACCCTGTCTCAAAATAAAAAATAAAAAAAAAGAGTTGAGGATGTAGTCTGTGGGCAAGGCCCTGGGTTCAATCCCCAGTACCACAATAAATAAACATAAAAAGAAAAGGAGCTGTAATTTTTTAAAATAATTTTTACTTTTTTTCACAAAGTAGAAAGTACTGCTATATATCTTTATTTATTTGGGGTGCTAAGGATCAAACCCAGGGCATCTTCATACATACCAGGCAGATACACTACCATAGAGCCACATCCTCAGAACTAATATATTGCTTTGTTAATGCTCCTTTACATAATAATTCTTTATGAATTATTAAAATGTCAGTTTGGCTTTTAGTCAGATATACAGTTATTTGGTTTGTTTTCTTTTGTTTTGACACAAGTCTCCCTGTGTTCCCCAAGCCAACTCCTGGGCTGAAGTGATCCTCTTGGCTCCACTTCTTAAGTAGCTGGGACTACAGTTGTGTTCTACTGTGCCCTTGCTGGCCTTTAATCAGAACATCAACTAGAGTCGAGAGGCTAGCATGGTAAGAACTAATTCCGTCCTTCTTGTATCTCCCATAATGTATCTTTTTTTCCTCAGTATTGGGGATTGAAAACCAGGGGTGTTTCAACATTGACCCACATCCTCTGCCCTTTTTTCTTATTTGGACACAGGGTTTCACTAAGTTGCCCAGCCTGGCCTTGTGATTCTCCTGGAGAATGTGAGTCTCTGGAGTCACTGGGATTACAGGTGCCACCATGCCTGGCCCAACTCAGTTTTTTTAAAGAGCTCTCATCAAACTCCTTTCCAAGGATATAAACATTCCTCTTCCTAGGGAGCTAAATCTCGATAATTAATATAGTCAACTCTTTTTTTTTTTGGTACCAGGGATTGAACTCAGGGCACTCCACCACTGAGCCACATCCCCAGCCCTATTTTTTGTGTTTTATGTAGAGACAGGGTCTCACTGAGTTGCTTAGCGCCTCCTGTTGCTATGGCTGGCTTTGAACTCCCAATTGATTCTCCTGTCTCAGCCTCCCTACGTGCTGGGATTACAGGCCTGCGTCACCACGCCCAGCTAGTCAACTCTTAATCACAAATCACTTTTATTGTTCTGAGAAACCATCATAGAGACCAGAAATACTCAAAGAAATTCTGCATCCTCTCTGCAGACCTACATGACAATCAGAAGGTGGCCTGGTGAGCAAGGAATCATCAGCACAGAGAAGTTTAAAGAATGAAGCTACAATGTCATTAAGAGAGCTTAAGCATCCAGAGTTTAGACAGCCATTGAAGAATCTTACTCCACAACAGCATTTACATTAGAGTCGGATTTGCCCTGGGACCAGAAAAGCTGGCAGTCCTCTGCAATTAGAGCTGTGAAAAAGGAAGACTCAGACCAAGAGCTCAGTTTCTATAGGGAATGGGACAGGATTTTGTAGTTTTCTTTTTTTGTAAATCGGAGGATTTTTTTTCAAGTTAAAACATTTTTCACACAACCCTCAAACGTTCCTAGGCCTTTGGCATGTGGTCTACAATATTCAATGTATAAAATGGTTCTATCATAACCTCAGCCAAAGATGTAGGAACCAGCAGCATTCTTAATAGAATTAAGAGTTGGAGGTACTGGTTAGGAAGAACAAGGCATGAACAGAATAAGAATAAGGCAGGGACAAAACTGAGTCACCAACACCTTCACAGGGCCTGGTTCATAGTAGGCAAAGATAAATATTTGAAAATAAATGATCAAATAATAGGTAAGCCAGAAAATCAAAGTAGAAGGGGGATAAGATAACTAGACTTAAGTAAATAAAACCCTAAGAGATCAGAATTCAGGAAATTAGATTAAGTATAAAAGGCTCTTGCTCCTAGTATAAGAATACAGGTCTAGTCACAGCAGTGGCTGGGGCTGGAGGTTTGGCTCAGTGGTAGAATGCTTGCCTGGCATGCTGAGGCCCTAGGTTCAACCCCAGAACCAAAACCAAACAACAAATACCCTCCCCCCACCACCAAAAGAACAGAAAACAAACTTGAGGAACTGGCAGGTACCTAATCATAGTGGCATTTACTATCTTAAATGCATTTACTGCTGACCTAGAGTGGCATCACATTTCTAGGTATTCTTCCATTTTATTATGATAACTTACAAACATATAGCAAAATTCAAAGAATTTTACAGTTAACACTGTATACCTGTAACCCAGACTCTAGCATTAACATTTAATTTAGTTTTATTTATTTATTCTGAGATGGGGTTTCACTATGTTGCCCAGGCTAGACATAAACTCTTGGGCTCAAGTGATCGTCCCATCTTAGCCCCCCAGATAACTGGGATTACAGATCTGAACGATTGTGCCCACTTTCTTTTTTTTTTTTTCTTCTGGGTTTTTTTTTTGTTTTTTTTTTTTGGATACACTTAAAATTATAGAGGCTAGTCTGGTGGCATACACCTGTGATCCCAGGAGGATCACAAGTTCAAGGCACCTGAGCAACTTAGCAAGACCCTGTCTCAAAATAAAAAACAAAAAGAAGCCGGGCATCCGGTGGCACAAGCCTGTAATCCCAGCACTTTAGGAGGCTGAGTTATGAGAATCACGAGTTCAAAGCCAGCCTCAGCAAGGGTGAGGTGCTAAGGAACTCAATGAGACCCTGTCTCTCCATAAAACAAAAAATAGGGCTGGGATGTGGCTCATTGATCAAGTGCCCCTGAGTTCAATCCCCAGTACCACAAAAAAAAGAAAAAAAAAAAATTAAAAAACAAACAAAAGTGGGGCTGGGGCTGTAGCTCAGTGGTAGAGCACTGCCTAGCATGCGTGAGGCACTGGGTTCAATCCTCAGCACCACATATAAATAATAAATGAATAAAATAAAGATCTATCAACAACTAACTATTAAAAAAAAAAAAAAAAAAACAAAAGCAAAGGATGTGGCTCAGTGGTTAAGCTCCCCTAGGTTCAATCCCTAGAACCAAAAATAATAATAATAATAAAAGTAAAAATAAATTTATAGATATCAGCAGACTTTCCCTTAAACAATTTACATAGATAATTAATGAAACTAAATATTTGTCAATACCTTTATTCAAGTAAAATGTACATTCAATGAAACACTTTCTCCACACACACCCCCATACTAGGACTTGAACCCAGGGCCTCATGCACACTAGGCAAGGGCTCTACCACTGAGCTACATACCCAGTTATTTTTTAATTTATTTTGAGATAAAATCTAAGTTACCTAGGGTAGCCTGGAATTTGCTACTTTTCTGCTCAGCCTCCCAAATAGCAGGTGTGTGCCACCACACTGGGTTGAAATACATATACCTTTTTTTTTTTGGACTGGGGATTGAACCCCAGGGGCACTTAAACACTGAGCCACATCCCCAGTCCTTTTTATATTTTATTTTGAGACAGGATCTCACCAAGTTGCTGAGGACCTCACTAAGTCGCTGAGGCAACTTAGAACTCGTGATTTTCCTGCCTCAGTCTCCAGAGTCACTGGGTTTATAGGCATGCACCACTATGCCCAGCAAAATACACAAATCTTAAGTGTAAATTCCCAAATTGCAATAAATGGATACACCTGTGTATTCCAAAGCTTTATTAAAACATAAAATATTATCACCCCAGAAATTTTTCACAGTTTGTATGTATGTGTTTGTGGTGCTGGAGATTGATCCCAGGGCCTTGTGCATGCTAGGCAAGTACTCTACCACTGAGCTACACTCCCAGGCGGTTCATAATTTTTTAAGAGTTTTTTGGGTTTTTGAGGGTTTTTTTTTTTTAAAGAGGAAGGGGGATAATAGAAGTATGGAAACTTCAATATGTTGGCATTACAGTAAAAATAGCTAAGGAAAACTTACAAGTTATGATATTGGAGGTAAACAGAACTCCTTGAGCATCATCTTAAATAACCTCAAGTTATTAGAGCTAATAGAACAGTTGATTAGTTGCTGTTCTCAATCTTCAGGCAGTCTCAATTAATAGATTTTGCTAAAGCTGTGTGCTTAAAAATACAAATATAAGCACACAGCTTTAGCAAAATCTATTTTTTCTATCACATTCCCTCTCCATCGATGCACACACAGAAGGAAAAGTGCTTCATTCACACTACTGTCTTCCGGCCTACATCTCAGACTGTATGGGTCTGGCTGCTGAGAATTGGTTGCTTTCTGCAATTTTTCTAGTAGGAAGGCAAATGCTATTTTATCATTATTGTTGCAATACTAAGGATTGAGGGTAGGGGTGCGCCACCATTGAGCTACATCCCCAGCCCTATTTTAGTTTATTTTGAGACAGAGTCTCACTATATTGCTGAGGCTGGCCTTGAACTTGGAATCCTTCTGCCTTAGTCTCCCAAGTCATTGGTATTACAGGCTTGAGCAACAGCACCCAGCACAGATTCTTTAAACCAGTAAGCCCTATAAGCCTTGTCCGCTTGAGATAGTGTTAGAAAGCATTTTTGAATGTCTTAAGATAATGAAGTTATTAGCAGGAGCAGTGGTGTACACCTGTAATCCCAGCTACTCAGGAGGCTGAAGCAGGATCACAAGTTTAAGGTCAGCTGGACAATTTAATCAGACCATCTCAAAATAAAAAACAAAGAGGCTGGGGAGGTGGGGGGAAAGGCTGGGGATGTAGCTCAGTGGTAGAGTACACTGAGTTCAATTCTCAGACTGCAAAATACATACATACATACATACATACATAAATTTTAAAAGATAATAAAATAATTTACATTACCAGATTTTTATGTTCATTTACTGGCAGTTTGATGTGTAACACTCCAGATGGTGCCCATAGCTTTGGAACATGGAACTTTACTCACTATCCATGGAGTAGCTAGACATTGTGATGTCAGTAAAACACTACATTAAAATACCTCTATAACATTTTAATTACAGAAATCGTTAATCACACATGGGAAAAGGATAATGTTGAATCTCCATGTACCAACCACCCAGCTCCAACAATGATCATAGTAAAATGCATTTAAGATTCATCCTGCCTGAATAAATTATTAATCTGTTCTTTTTTATTGCTGAGTAGTATTCCATTATAGGACCACCATAGTTTGTTTATCCATTCATATCCTGATTGCTTGTTTGAATTATGAATATATTCATTTGCATATTTTCACGTGAATGTAAATTTCATGTCATTTAGATAAATACCTAGGAGTAGGACTGTGAAGCCAGCACAGATCAGTATATTGGGAGAAAGCTCTCAGCTTGCGGTTTCCCAGTTACTTATGTAATATAAATAAATATCTATGTAATAGATACCAACATGTATGAGTAATAATTAATATTTATGGATAAACACGGAATGTGCTTCTTTATACAATTTTAAGAGCTCTAAAGCATTGCTTTATTTTTTTTATTTTATTTTTTTAAATATCTATTTATTTTTTTTAGTTGTAGGTGGACAGAATATCTTTATTTTACTTTTATGTGGTGCTGAGGATCGAACCCAGTGCCTCACGCATGCTAGGCGAGCACGCTACCACTGCACCATAACCCCAGCCCCAGCATTGCTTTATTAATACTCCTTTACATAATATTCTTTATGAATTACAAAAGTATCAGTTTGGTCTTTAATCAAGAGTACCCACTAGATTCTAAAAGGTAAGGACTGGTTCAGTCCTCCTTGTGTCCTGATAATCTTTTTTTTTTTTTTTTTTTTTTTTAATTTTTTTTTAGTTGTTGATGAACACAATGTCTTTATTTTATTGCTTTATATGTGGTGCTGAGGATTGAACCCAGGGCCTCACGCATGCGAGGCAAGCGCTCTACCGCTGAGCTACAATCCCAGCCCTGTCCTGATAATCTTATGGAAGCTTCCTTGTACATATATGGCAGGTTACTTTTCTCTTACTGTTTCAAGATTCTCCCTTTGTCTTTGACAGTTTGATTATAATGTGTCTCAATGTGGGCCTCTGAGACAGCTTCATCCTAGTTGGCGTCCTTTGAGCTTAAATTTTGGGGTCCATTTTCATCCTTACATATTCCATTTTTAGTCATTATATTTCTTCAAGTAAACTATCTCCTTTCTCTCTCTCTTCTCTTTCTGCAGCTTCCATAATGACCATACTGGTCTGCTTGAAGTTGTCCCAAAACTCCCTTAAGCTTTCTTCACTATTCATCATTCTTTGTTATTCTGACTTGATAATTCCAAATGACCTATCTTTGAGTTCATAAACTATTCCTTCTTGATCAAGTCTGCTTTTGAACCTCTCTAGTGAATTTTTCAATTGTTATTTCATTCTTCAGCTCCAGAATTTGATTCTTATCTCTATTTTTTCTCATTCTTGATATTCTCATTGTATTCATTCATCTTTTTCCTGATTTTGTTTAGTTATTTGTGTTCTCTTATAGTGTTTGAGCCTCCTAAAGACAATTATTTAAAATTCTTTGTCACTTAATTCATACATCTCCATTTCTTTGTTTTGGGGATTTTGGAGATTTATTTTGGGTTTTGTTTTGCTTGCTGTTTTGTGTATAATTGAAAAAACAGCCACCTCCTCAAGTCTTTAGGGACTGTCTGCAAACATGGAAAAGACCTTCACCAAAGAACCTGGCTACAAATTCTGGGATTCCAGATTTTCAAGCCTTTTGTGGGAATGCATGCTCTCTGGGCTCATGTGTGTAATTTCCCAATTAGAGAGGTTTGCTGGTCTCCTTTTCAGGAGTTTGTAATCCTTTGCGCAGGCGCACATTCTTTCTGTCTCTTCTCTGGTACTGTAACATGTCACTGAGCGCTCTGGTTTTCTGTGGCCCCTAGATATCCAAAGTGTGCTGGTTCTATCAGCGCTTAGGGCTGGAATGAGACAAAAACCACTCCCTTGGGCAGCTCCCCAAAAGCTGAAACACTGGAAATGTTTTACTCTTGTCTTTCCTTCCCAAGGAAGGAAGCTTTTTCCTGATCATACTTAACTAAAAAAAAAGCTGGAAGCTTTTTCCTGATCATACTTAACTAAACCAGCTCTGTCTGTGGTGCTACCATTTCTCTTGTGCTTCAATAAGCAGCTCTTTGCAGCCCTCCAGATACCCAAACTAGGCTGATTCCCATGTAATCAGCTGTAACAGAAACCAGTCCTTTAGAAAGACTCCCTAAAGCCAAAACATTGGACATATATTTCACTCTTCTCAGTACCTCAGAGCACTGGTACCCAGGGCAGTCACCCTTCCCCATCCACTAACTCTGCACCACATCAGGCAGTCCTCTAGGACTGGCACAGCCTCCCTCTCTTTAGGGCTTTCTTATTTATTTATTTATTTGTTTGTTTATCACTAGGAATTGAACCCAGGTGTGCTTTACCACTGAGCTACATTCCCAATCCTTTTTATTTTTTTACTTTGAGACAGGTCTCACCAAGTTGCAGAGGCTGGCCTCAAACCTAAGGCAATTCTCCTGCCTTAGGTTCCCATGCAGCTGGGATTACAGGCATGCCCAGTCCCAGTTGGTCCTAAACTCTGCTAGACAAAGGATAGACATTCCTTTTGTGAAGAGAATGGTCCTCAAGCTGCCCTAGTGCCTCTCCACCCTACCGATGGCAGTGTGTGAGAGGCAGGGATGTGGTCAACGAAAGAGATTCCATTCTAGGAATACAAAGATTATATTCTAAAAAGTTCAAGAGAAGACACAGAGGATGAAGAGTTCTACGTTATGCTAAAAAATTCCGAACATTAAATTTAGCATGACAAGAAAACAAAGTAGCCACATTTTTCTGTGTATTCTGGGTAACACCTGTGTTTGTGGTTACTATGAATGAAGCACAGTTCCAACCTGTGAAAGAGTCATTGGAAGCCAATATTCTTGGGTAGCAAGATAAAGAGTGCAGCCTCATAAGTTATGGTGCATCAGCATTAAATAAAAATGGTATATTGTTTCAATATAAAAAGATTATGAAGAACTATGGCACTGTAATAACAGAAGTGCTGCCTGTTCCTTACAGTGGAAGATATGAAATTAGCCAAGAATGGTGCACAGTAAAAAACATGAAGGGATTATTCCAAGGTCTGAAAAGAAAGAGATGATTCCAGGACATGACAAAGAATCTTTACATGCACTGATTAAGCAAATATATAAGTATCCATTACTACCAATTACACTGTATCTTCATCAGTAAATTACTATACTTCATATGGAACCACTTTCTTTTAAAAAAAATTTTTTTTTAGTCATACATGAATACAGTGTCTTTGTCAGTGTTTTTGTGTGGTGCTGAGGATCGAACCCAGTGCCTCACATGTGCGAGGCAAATGCTCTGCCACTGAACCACAACCTCAGCCCTGGAACCACTTTCTAATCAAATAGTTATACTGACAAGAGTCCTGCAAAATATATTTACCCAGAGCCCCATACACCCTAAGGTCAGCCCTGCATGAAATATAGTTTCTATGGAAAGACAGGAGAGGGGGCTGGGATTGTGGCTCAGTGGTAGAGCACTTGCCTCGCATGTGTGAGGCACTGGGTTTGATCTTCAGCACCACATAAAAATAAATAAAATAAAGATACTGTGTCCATCTACAACTAAAAAATATATATTAAGGGGCTGAGGCTGTAGCTCAGCGGTAGAGCACTTGCCTAGCATGCGTGAGGCCCTGGGTTCGATCCTCAGCACCACATATAAATAATAAATGAATAAAATAAAAGATACATCAACAACTAAAAAAATAAAAATATATATACATTTAAAAAAATTTAAAAAAAGAAGAAAGGCAAGAAAACGCCTTCTTGCAGAATGAGCTGACACTCTAGCAATCTTCTTTGGTGACCGATGAATTTATCAGTGTCATTCCAAACAGTAATTGTGGATTTTTAGAAATTTGATTTTTTTTAAAATATTTTTTTAGTTGTAGATGGACACAATGTCTTTATTTTATTGCTTTGTATGTGGTGCTGAGGATCGAACCCAGGGCCTCACGCATGCAAGGCAAGCACTCCACCGCTGAGCTACAATCCCAGCCCCTAGAAATTTGATATTTTAATCAATAGCTGCCATTGGTCTTTTTGATGTTGAAATTGTTCTTAGGTTGTCAGGAACTTGCTTTCTTTTTGAAAGACCCCCATTACTCTTTTGGGTTTTTTTGGTACCGGGGATTGAACTCAGGGGTCCTCAACCACTGAGCCACATCCCCAGCCTTATTTTGTGTTTTATTTAGAGACAGGACTTCACTGAGTTGCTCACCACCTGGCCATTGCTGAGGCGGGCTTTGAACTCGCGATTCTCCTATCTCAGCCTCCCAAAATGCTGGGATTACAGGCTTGTGCCACCATGCCCAGCACCCCCATTACTCTTTGATAGCTTCCTTGCTTTTTAGCACAAGACATTTTAGATTTATCTTGTGTAGTTCCTGTCCCCTACCTGGAACCAGGTATTTCTTCAAGGATGCCTGATTTCTTTGTTCATTATAAGCCTTTTCAATGAAGAAGCTAAAATTGGGGGCGGGGGGGGGGGTACTGTGGACTAAACTCAGAGGCACTTAATACTAAGCCACATCCCAGCCCTTTTATTTTTTGAGAAAGGGTCTCACTGAGTTGCTTGAGGCCTTGATAAGTTTCTGAGGCTGGCCTCAAACTTGTCATCCCCCTACCTCAGCCTCCAGAGTCACTGGGATTACAGGCATGCACAACCACACTTGGCAAGAAGATAAAATTTTCTGGTAGGGGGTACCAGGGATTGAATCCAGGGTACTTAACCATTGAGCCTCATTCCCAACCCTCATTAAAACCCTTTTTGTTTTTAAATTTTCAGACAGGGTCTCACTAAGTTGCTTAGGGCCTCACTAAATTACTAAGGGTGTCTTTGAACTTGTGATCCTCCTGCTTTAGCCTCTGGACTTGCTCGGATTACAGGCGTACATCATCACTGTGCCTGCCAAGAAGCTAAAATTTTTAAGAGGAAAAAAATCATGTGTAGTCATGGCTTTACTCTGAATAATCTAATATAATCCGTATTCTATATATCTTCAAACACTGAAAGACTACCATCTTTAGATTCAGATCATTCTCATTTCTGATTCCAACATTTATGAGTTATGTGCATTTGGTTAACTTTCTTTTTTTTTTTTAAATATTTTTTTAGTTATAGATGGACACAACATCTTTATTTTATTGCTTTGTATGTGGTGCTGAGGATCGAACCCAGGGCCTCACGCATGTGAGGCAAGTGCTCTATCACTGAGCTACAATCCCAGCCCCTGGTTAACTTTCTTGACCTTCCTGAATCTGTGCCCACATATTTTAAACAAGGATCATAATCTCTACAGTGTTGCTGTAAAGGTCTAATAAGATAAATCTTGCCCTGTGTTTGTGATTAGCATTAATATCCATCAATTGCATTAGCCATTTTAGACTTTGTGCTTGATGAGCCTCTCTTCCTCACCCTAATTTTCAATCCATCACCTAGCTCTATGGATTTTACCTTCCATGTCCTATGAATGTAGGAATTTAAAATTTTAAATATCTCTGGGGCTTGAGTTGTGGCTCAGTGGTAGAGCACTTGCCTAGCATGTGTGAGGCACTGGGTTCAATTCTCAGCACTACATATAAGTAAATTAATAAAGTCCACCAATATCTAAAAAAATTAATAAAAATAAATAAATAAATATCTCTGGAATCTGTCTAATTCTTTCCTTCACCTGATTCTAGCAGGAACCTCCTTACTAGATTACCCATATCATTTCTAGCTTCCCTCTAATCTTCAGTCAAAGTGATTCTTAGATCCTTAAACTATGACCTGTTTAAAACTCTTCAGTGAGTTCCCATCACTCTCTCAGGTTAAATCACTCATACACACACACACACACACACACACACACACAGAGCCAACTTAATTGCAGCTATGGAGTAGCCATTTCAGATACAGTAGGTATGACAACAGTGTTCATCTCCTGAACTGGTCAAAACCTTGTACTTTGCTATTACAATGCATAACCTCTTTTTTTCCCTTGGACATAATATCTTTATTTTTTATTTATTTATTTTTATGTGGGCTGAGGAACAAACCCAGGGCCTCACACATGTGAGGCAAGCGCTCTACCACTGAGCTACAATCCTAGCTCCATAATCTTATACATTATTTTACACACATGCAGATACAAAAATCTACCATCTAAAAATATCCTAGTTAATTGATATTTTTCCTTTCCCTCCCTAAATTAACTAAATTTATGGTATTAAAATTGTAAATTTCATACCTCCTCTTAATACTATACATGAATAGATAATGATTCGGAATTTTCATATTGATAACATCAAAATTTTAATTTAATTTGAAAAGATAAAAACTACTGAGTTTTTTAATATACAAAATGTTTTATTTAGTAGCTCTACTTTAAACATACTTTGTGCACTAGAAACTTTGTTTAAAATAAGGACTTAAGTTTGTCTACTATGTACATAGTAGTGTTGAATAAGCTACATGCATGTAACAATGGGTATATCTGCAAGCCTCTTTTAAGTAGGGTAATTCTGGCCTAGAACCCTTCATTTTTTCCATTTCCTTCTCTGAATTTCTGTTAATAATTAGCACCAAGTTACTTTGTTCCAACTCAACTGAGAGGAGCCACAACTAGAAACTTTCAGTTTTGTCTTATTTTTTGCATTTCTGGCAGTGTGCTAGGTAGATCATAGGTAGGCAATTGCTATAGTAGGTCACACACTAAATACCTGATTTACCTTCTCTGTTAGCTAAGATAGCAATTATATGAAGGGAAGCAACTAGGCAGATATGAAATTTAAGTCAAAGGTAAACAGCAGTTTCATGTTACTTTTTCAAAGATTAGGAGCATAGTTTTCAGCTGGAATGGTAGAAGCATTTTAGTAGTCACAATGATTTGGAAGTGGGATATAATACTGGCATTTAATGGATGTGGGCCAGGTGGGATAGTCCTATCCAATGAAGAATTTTCCAATATTGTCTTGGAAATGTCAAAAGGTTAAAAACGTCTTTAGTATATATCAGCCTAGAACTCAATTTGTTTTATATACAAATGCTCAATTCGTTTTTATATACAGATGCTCCTGTACTTAAGATGGGGTTACGTCCTTATAAACCCATTGTAAGTTGAAAATAATGCAAGTTGAAAATACAAGTAATACTTCTAACCTACTGAACACAATACCTTAACAACACAGTATATGTACAGGTTGATTGTCTCCCCTTAGGGATAGCTGGATAGCTGGGCTGACCTGGGGCTGTAGCTCACTGCTATTGCCCAGCATCTCAAAAGAGTGTCTTACAGCATGTCTGCAGCCCAGAAAAAGATCCAAATTCAGACTCTGAGGTAGAGTTTCTATTGAATGGATATTGCTTTCACATAATCAAAGTCAAAAATTTAGTTGAATAATCTTTTTTTTTTTTTGGTACTGGGGATTGAACTCAGGGGCACTCGACCACTGAGCCACATCCCCAGCCCTATTCTGTGTTTTATGTAGAGACAGGGTCTCACTGAGTTGCTTAGCACCTCGCCTTTGCTGAGGTTGGCTTTGAACTCGCGATTCTCCTGTCTCAGCCTCCCAAAGTGCTAGGATTACAAGCGTGAGCCACCGCGCCCGGCTTAGTTGAATAATCTTAATAATCTTTTATTGTGACCGTACACAATAAAAAATGTGTATTAGCTGGGCACAGTTGTGCACACCTGTAATCCCTGCACTTTGGGGGGCTAAGACAGGAGAATTGTGAGTTCAAAGCCAGCCCCAGCAACAGCAAGGCGCTAAGCAACTCAGTGAGAAATTGTCTCTAAATAAAAATAGAAAATAGGGCTGCGGATGTGGCTCAGTGGTCAAGTATCCCCGAGTTCAATCCCCCGTACCAAAAAGAATAAAAGAAAGTGTATTAAAAATTTGAAGTGACAGGCTGGGGTTATGGCTCAGTGGTAGAGCGCTTGTCTAGCACACGTGAGGCGCTGGGTTCGATCCTCAGCACCATGTAAAAATAAAATATTCTGTAAAAAAAAAAAAAAAATTGAAGTAACAACCATATAAATCAAAGGAGATATATATATCAAGAACTATTTTTTTTTCTTTTTCTGGTCCTTTCTATAAATATTGAATTTTTAAAAATTTTTATAATCTGGACATGGTGACTTCTTACTTCCTAGCCCTACTACAGACCAAAGATACAGAATAACTTGTATGTTTGAGATGTTTTGGGAAATTTTTATTTGAACTATTTGGCATAACTGTTTTCCAGTTTTCCTCCCATAATACTGAATAAGATAGGATAGATAATAAAATAGGTAGTTAAGGAAATGTACCCCATAATGGTTTCTCTAAATATAAAGGCCACTCTACAGACTCAGGGGTTAGCCAATAAAAATGTTGCAGGCTGAACCAATTGGTCTTAACACCTTTCCAATACCTGATTGGCAAAGATTTTGACCAATAGCCTGGACACTTTTCCAAAACCTGATTAGCACAGATTTTGATCAATAGCATTGGTACTTTTCTAATTCCTGATTAGCATATATTTCAGCCAAAAGCACTGGTACTTTTCCAATATCTGATTAGCACAGATATTGACCAATGCCCCTACCCAGTAGCTCCACAAGCCCCTAGACTAGCACACTTTAAGGGGCAACCCCAAATAGGTCTCCCTTTTCACCCTGCAGTTCTCTTTTCTTCTCACTTTAATAAATCCTACTCTTTTATGCTTATTCTTCATTGTCTATGGATTTCATTCTGTGAATTCACAAGATAAGAGCCCAAAGAGAAAGCACTAGCAGGAGGCTGGGGTCTGCTATGACACTACAGTAGCACAGGCTAAGAATCCAGTGTCAAATCCCAAGTTACGCAGTCTTATATTTAGCCATGAAAACTTTTTACAAATCACTTCTCATCAGCTCTCCGTAGGCAAGCCACAAGTTTAAGTGCCCTCTCTACAAACAGTTAAGGAGTGCAGAGCCAAGAACTGTACTTACCTTCATCTTTCTTCAATCTCTTGAGAATGCAAAACCTACTTTGATAATGACCTTTGCTTTGCCTCCTTTTTGTATCCTCAATGTTCCTTTTTCCTAATTATTGCAACAGTAGTTTTTGGAATCTAAATTGGTGAGGAAAAGATATTTAGATATCTAGGATAACTGCATTTTGAGTAGGGGAACTTGAGGTTGGGCAGAGATCTGCAAAATTTTCCTTGGTTGATGACTGCCTACTTTATCTTCCATTGGAAGGAAGCAGGAACAGCTGTTTGGCTGAAAATTTTTGGTGGTAAATCATCCTTTTTATTCCCCAGAGCCTTACAGAGCACTTGCTATTGGTTTCTACTGGTTTCTTTCTCTTCTCTCTCTTTTTTTTTTTGGTTTCAGGGATTGGACCCAGGGGCAGTTAACTACTAAGCCACATCCCCAGCTCTTTTTATTATTTAGAGACAGGATTTCATTAAGTTGTTTAGGGCCTCCCTAAATTGCTGAAGCTGGCTTTGAACTTGTGATTCTCCTGCCTCAGTCTCCCAAGTTACTGGAATTACAGGCATGAGCCACCATGCTCAGCTTCTCTTTTTTTTTCAATATAAAAAAAAAATTTTTTTGGCTCTATCCTCTACTGTTCTTATTTTTCTGTATATTTTTAAAATTCCTTTATTTTTACACCATCTTCTCTTTCCTTTCTAATGCTGAATCTCTATTTTCCAAGTCTCCTACCTGGCTTAGCAATTAAATGTACTAAATATCCCTTCTTTCAGATAATTAGACACTCTTTGAAGGACACTACTGCCAAACAGTTCAAAGGAGCTGCTAACAGAGCAGAGCTGCAAGCTGACTAATGGCAGTGTATTGAAATACAGAGTTCTCATGTTACTTTTCTCATTTATTTTTGGTTGATGAATGTAGGTAACATACTTTATAATTCAGTAATCCAGATTAAATATATACAATTAACACCAGTTTTTCTGGTTTATTTTTGTTTTTAGTACTGTTGTATTAAACCCAGGACCTCACACATACTACTAGTCATGTGCTTTGAACCACTGAGCTACATCCCCAGCTCAATCCCAGGTACATTTAAAATGTCAATTCCTGAGGCAAGGGACTAGAAGGAAATGAATAAAAATTAGAAATGTATTCTTTTTTTTTTTTTTAGTTGTTGATTGACCTTTATTTATTCATGTTTATATGTGGTGCTGAGGATCGAACCCAGTGCCTCCCACATGCCAGGCAAGTGCTCTACCACTGAGCCACAACCTCAGCCCCTAGAAATGTATTCTTAAATGTAGCACCCTAGGCAGTTTGCATAGTGATTAAGAATTTAGACCCAAAAGCTAGGCTTCCTGGTTTTGAATTCAGTTTCACCCTTCATTCAATGTGACTTTGGGTACATCTCCTATCTTTACTTTGTTTCAGTTTCCTCTTCTATAAAGTGAAGGATAGCTTTTCCCTCATAAAGTTGTTACAAGGATTAAATTAGTTTATACAAAGCACTTAGATCAGTGCCTTGCAATAGAAAGCACCACATAAATGTCAGTTAGTATTACTCCAAATTCTAATAATGACTAGATCATGTTTTCAGAATGACGGTCGCAATGTTTATGATTTTAAGGCATTGAAAATGTGGTTTAGATTACAATAAGAAAAATGTTTGGCTTAATACCCGATTAATAATAAATTTTTAAGAAAGAAACCATTTTGTATGACCTAGTACGGAATGTGAACAGGAGATGTCTGCCTGCCATAAAAACACACTAAAGGGCTGGGGTTGTGGCTCAGTGGTAGCGTGCTCGCCTAGCATGCGTGAAACACTGGGTTCGATCCTCAGCACCACATAAAAATAAAATAAAGATGTTCTGTCCACCTACAACTAAAAAATAAATATTAAAAAAAAACACACTAAAGAAAATCCTAAGCATGATGATAAACTACACTGTGAAATACATGCTTTATATTATTGTCTTATTGGTTCTCCAGTTCCTGGCATATGTCACCTAAGCAGACTTTTCTCTCCCAGTAATCATTCTTTATGATGGCTTTTGACTTAGATAAACGACCTTATAACTGTTAGGAAACATTTTGTAGGCTTCATGATTGTTATTTAAAGTGACAGATGTGAAAGACTGTGAAAATATTTTTAACACTGTGCTTTTTAAAGAGAAAAGATAACTCATTTGAAAGTAATAAAAAGAGGATAACAGAATGCCAGACATAAGAAGAAAATAGTCCATAAGCTCACAGATGGCATTCATCTGCCAAGACAGGCAATATGTTTCAAGAGCTAACTGGTTTTGCTTGCTTTCTTCTGCTGAGTACACTTGACTTGTGATAGGAGGGCAAAGTGCAGTAGGCAGTGCCCCAGCAAATTACTTTTCCAGTCAGAAAAGACTGGCACTTCTGCCTTTCTACATTAAGGGACAAGTGATAGTCATCTACTATTCTGGCTTTTCATCGAAGATGTTACTGACTTGAAAGACTTAAATGTTTATTACATATTGAATGCATATACTACTTTTAACAATATTTCACCTTACAATTAATTTTATTTTATATATTGTCTACACAAGTTATGACTGTTTTATCAAGCATGGAGATTTACAAGTTAGAATTTCAGAATTTGAGAGGCAGCACAAAGAACAAAGGCTTAGGAGTCAGGCTACTGAATTCTGAATCCTACCTTGTATATTTCTCACATATCTAAAGATGCATAAGTCATTTAATTCCTCTAACCCTATATCTTCACCTATAAAATAAGGATAGTACTGATCTTAAACCTTGCAAAAATTCAGTTAGATAAATATGTGAAGAGTGCCAACCTTCTAGTACAAAAGCAGAAAACAGTTTGTTTCTCCAACGTTCTATGCAGTACCCTCCTCTCTCTGGAAGAAGAAAAACAAACAAACAAACCCAGATCACTAAATTTCCAGAAAGGTCAAGGTTTTCAGTAAAAGAAAAGTTCATGTGTAAAATGATTACCAAGAACATACTTCATAGGCAGGGGGTTGGGGTGAGGGAGGGAACACTCAATCAGTTTGGCAATTAATTCTTACGGGAACAAAATCTCAAAGTACAAAACTTGGGAAGTGTTCCTTTGTACTGCAATGAAAATATCATTTGTTTACAGAAAGAGACTCAGGGGCCTGAAAAATTTTCCTTATTCAATGGATAAAAATCCTCCATAAAGGATATCTGTACTCAGGTGATTTAAAAGTTGTGTACGAGTATCCATTACTTAGTGGAAATTTATGTGCTGTTCCTTTCCTAAGTCTTTTTGTTTTTTGGTACTGGAGATTGAACTCAGGGGCACTCGACCACTGAGCCACATCCCCAGCCCTATTTTATGTTTTACGTAGAGACGGGGTCTCACTGAGTTGCTTAGCGCCTTGCCCTTGCTGAGGCTGGCTTTGAACTCGCGATTCTTCTGTCTCAGCCTCCCTAAATGCTGGGATTACAGGCTTGCTCCACCGCGCCCGGCTCTTTCCTAAGTCTAGATGAGCACCAAGGAAGCCTTCAGGATAGAAACCTGATCTGAGAACAGGTTTTTGAGCTCGGTTAATTCTAGAGGCCTTCCCAGACCATCTCCAGATGCCAAGTGGTAATATGAAGGTGTAAAATCTACCAAAGAATGGTCTAAGGGGGAAGGAGATCACAAGTGACGGCCACGTGGCCTTCTACGTGGAAAAAGAAAGACAAAACGAGCGACAGTAGGAACAGAGGGGTTCCATAAGAGACCAAGCAGAATTCCCACAGCTTCCAGGATTCCCTTCACTCGAATCCTCAGTGCACCTGATAGGTGAACTTGGAACAGTCCGGTCAAGAGTTGCCCTCCCGCCGCGCCCCAGTGGTCCTCTCCTAGGATGGCCTCATCTGCGAACCGGATCACGCAGCGCCAAGGCACAGGGAACGTACGTCTCTGCACCTAAAATGCAGCGGGGCCCACAAAGGGCCCCGGTTGTACTCCACAGTGCAATCACCAAAAGGCACTTCCTCCCGGCACCGGTGCGCGTCAGC
>PVHX01026933.1:0-20059 GCA_004024805.1 Geosciurus inauris
CTTGTCATAATTTTTTTTTTTTTTTTTGGTACTGGAGATTGAACTCAGGGGCACTCGACCCCTGAGCCACATCTCCAGCCTATTTTGTGTTTTATGTAGAGACAGGGTCTCACTGAGTTGCTTAGCACCTTGCCATTGCTGAGGCTGGCTTTGAACTTGGCATTTCTCCTGTATCAGCCTCGCTAAGTGCTGGGATTACAGGCTTGTGCCACCGTGCCCGGCTCACTTGTCTTAATTTTACCCACTATGATTAACATCGGCTAGGGGGCTGGGGTTATGGCGCAGTGGTAGCGTGCTCGCCTAGCACACATGAGGCACTGGGTTCGATCCTCAGCACCACATAAGAATAAAATAAAAGATATTCTGTCCACCTACAACTAAAAAATAAATAAATATTTAAAAAAAAAAAAAAAAGATCAGCTAGTTCACCTTTGGTGTTAATTCCCAAGTCTGAATGTCAGGAAAACTAGAGTTGATTATTTCCCTAAGAGTAATGCAATCAGTCTTTCCATCCTTATTCTGTGGAGGTATGGCTCATTTATTTATTTATTTATTTAGGTACTGGAGATTGAACTCAGGAGTACTCAACCACTGAGCCACATCCCCAGCCCTATTTTGTGTTTTATGTAGAGACAGGGTCTCACTGAGTTGCTTAGCACCTCGCTGTTGCTGAGGTTGGCTTTGAACTAGCAATTCTCCTGTCTCAGCCTCCCTAAGTGCTGGGATTATAGGCCCAGTATTTTTTAAGAAAGAGATAGAGATAGAGGTACAGATATATATATAGAGAGAGAGAGACAGATTGAGAGAGAGAGAGAGGGAGAGGGAGAATATATATTTGAAGCTTTTAACCTAATAATAATAGCACATCTAAAAAACAATCAGGGATATTTCCAAAGATTAAACTGCTAGGATGTGCTTTACACTATTTTTAAAAAATAACAAACCATAATAAAGAAAATAAATAAAACCATTTTTTGGTACTGGGGATTGAACTCAGGAGCACTCAACCACTGAGCCACATCCCCAGCCCTATTTTGTGTTTTATGTAAAGAAAGGGTCTCACTGAGCTGCTTGGCACTTCACCATTGCTGAGCCTGGCTTTAAACTCTCCTGTCTCAGCCTCCCAAAATGCTGGGATTACAGATGTGCGCCACCGCGCCCAGTCCATAATAAAGGTTTTTTTTTATTTTTTTTATTTTTTTTTTTAAAGTCTTTTTTTTTTTAAATATTTTTTTAGCTGTAGATGGACACAATGTCTTTATTTTATTGCTTTGTATGTGGTGCTGAGGATCGAACCCAGGGCTTCACGCATGCGAGGCAAGCGCTCTGCCGCTGAGCTACAATCCCAGCCCCATAATAAAGGTTTTTTTAAAAAGTACTTTTTTAGTTGTAGATGGAAACCTTTGTTTTATTTATTTTTATATTTATTGTTTATTTATTTATTTATTTTTTAGTTGTAGGTGGAAACTTTTGTTTTATTTATTTATTTTTTATGTGGTGCTGAGGATGGAATCCAGTGCCTTATATGTGCTAGGCAAGTGCTCTATGACTGAGCTAAACTCCCAGGTCCCAAATATGGTTATTTTAAAATAATAGATTGGTTAAATATATTGATACATCTAGATGATAGATTATTATACAGTTATTCAAACTCATACTAGAGTAGAAATACATTAGTAATATGATATAATGCCATAAAATATTATCTTGATTATATCAGAAAAATACTACATGAGACATAAGCATGAAAAACATTTAAAAAATATTTGTGGCCTGGCATGGTGGCTTATGCCTGTAATCCCAACAACTCAAGACACTGAGACAGGATGATCAAAAGTTCAAGGCCAGCCTCAGCAACTTAGCAAGACCCTGTATCAAAATAAGATATGAAAAAAAGGATTGAGTATGTAACTCAGTGGTAAAGCATCTCTGGGTTCAATCCCCAGTTTAAAAAAAATGTGTATTTTATACATATATATACATACACACACCCATATGAAGATATTTGCCAAAATATGAAAAATGATTTACTCCAAAATAGTGAATTACAAGTGTATTATGAGCTATCATTCCACCTAATAGATTTGGACAGTGTCAGATAACATGTCTTTGTTGTTTACTATTATCCCATGACTTCTGTCAGCCTCGAAGATGTTTCTTTGGTTTTTATAGAAGACACTATGGACTTTGATATCTATTTCCCCTCCTCTTCTTCACAATTCTAACTTTACTCATACATTTTTAATGTTTATTTTTGATTTTATTTTTTTGAGTGTTGGGGATTGAACCCAGGGACTCTCAACTGCTGAGCTACATCCCTAGTCTTTATTTTTTATTTTGAGATAGAGTCTTGCTTCCTAGCACTTAAACTTGTGATCCTCCTGTCTCAACTTCCCAAGTATCTGAGGTTACAAGTATATACCACTGCTCCCAGTTAGTTTCTCACATTCTTTTAAGGTGCATTTTGGCTTGGACTGTGATTTCCAGTTATAGCCCCAGGGGTAAATTTTGATTAGGCTAAGACTTAAACTCTGTCAATCATCCTTATACCAGTCCCCTTGTCAGGAGTTATTTAGGGGAAGCCAAGTAACCCAGTTCTAGTCCATGAGGTGTGAGAAGTATATGGGAGTGAACAGGGGACTGCTTCTCAGTGTATTTGTTGTTATGTCATAATGTGAAACCTAGAACTGATGAAGTCATCTCGGACCATGAGGAGAATCAGCTTGAGGATGTTTTCAGTGGAGGTGGTAGAACAGAGTTGGGAGGAATCTGGGTCCTTGCTCACGCCATTAAGCCACTGATTTTACTATACCCAGAGATGTCTTATTTTTTGATTGTTGTTGATGCAAGAGAATAAATTTCCTTACTGTTCAAGTTTAAATTGTTATCTGTTGCTTGCAGTCAAAGGCATCATGATTGATATAGTTCACTCAGAAAAAAGTGGAATTCAGTAATCTTCCTGTAGAGAATTTTGCTGTAGTGTGACTCTTAGGGGGCAGGGGGAAAGAATTAGGAAATCTAGAATTTGAGAAGTGAGAAATTAATAAAACATCTTTAGTGAAATTGATAGGGATCAGGTAGACATGAACAATGGGAGCATAGAAAAGGAGGGGTTTATTTTACAGACTGAGCCTATGTGGTAATTCTCAACATGCTTTTTAAGAAACAATTTACACAAAATCATCTGGCCTTGCTCTGACTATAAAAGCCTCATTCACAGGGCTGAGAAGCCTTTGCCCAAGACTACTCCTCTGATAAGAGAAAGACATATTGCCTCAGCTGGAGACTGGAAAGCTCAATGGCCTCAAAATCTGTGAAATCAAGTTCCAGATAAAATCAGCAGGCAAGAATGTGAAGATGACTAAAGTTGCCTTTAGGTCCTTGGCTTGTTATTTAATCTTATTGTGAATTTATAATCTTATTATAAATTTTCACAACTGTGGGTTTCAGTTAGACACTCATGAGTAAAACATACACAAGAGATTTAGAAATTCAATATAATTCAACTATCAATCAAGAACTACGAGTTTGTGCTCAGGCAAGACTCTCTAGAAACTTCCCCTCCCACCCCAATAAAATGGAGCTCACAAAGATGTGAGTTTTCTTCCCCTCTGAGAGGACTCATTTCTCTCTGTCTCTCTCTCCTCTCTCTCTGTCTCTCTCGTTTTTGGTACTGGGGGATTGGTTGAATGCTTGGGGTGCTACATTTACCACCTAGCTACATTCCCAGCCCTTCTTTTTTTTTTTTTTTTTTTTTTTTGGTACCAGGGATTGAACTCAGGGGCACTCGACTGAGCTACATCCCCAGCCCTATTTTGTGTTTTATGTAGAGACAGGGTCTCACTGAGTTACTTAGAGCCTCACCGTTGCTAAGGCTGGCTTTGAACTCGCGACTGTCTCAGCCTCCCAAAGTGCAGGGATTACCAGTGTGAGCCACCGTGCCTGGCCCTTCTTTATTTTTTATTTTGAGACAAGGTCTTACTAAGTCACTTAGGCCTTCGCTAAACAAGCAAGGACCATAGTGGTTAACTCTGCTATACTTTTATTACATCTTGAATCTTGCTTGAAATCTTCTCTCATGAAGGCACTAGAGTTGAGAACATAATGCGTCTGCTGCTAACAAAATCTTTGATTATTAGAACATGATAAAAGAAAGGAATTTAACTTTTTTTTTTCTTTTTAGTACTGGAGATTGAACTCAGGGGATCAGTACCACTAGGCCACTTCTGAAGCCCTTTCAATTTTTTTCTTTTGAGACAGGGTCTTCCTAAATTTCCCAGGATGACCTCAAGCTTGAGATCTTACTGTATCAGCCTCCAGAGTCACTGGGATTACATGTGTGCATCACCACACCCAGTGTCACAGTGAGCATTATGGTTCAGCTTTAATATTTTCTGGATTTATTTTGTAAATAATAGAAAAAGCAGTCATGTGAGTTTACCTTAATCTCTTTTCTTTTGAAATTCCTTAGCTTTATAACCTGGTTTTCTGATAGCTGTTACTATCAGTTACAAAATATAATGAGAACTTTGCTCTGAAAGGAAAGCTCAGGCATTAGTTAACAACTTTATTATTTCAGGATTGGGCTCACTATTCATGAGTTTACTGCTATGGATTATAGCTGCAGTAATTACAATACATCTTTTTTTTTTAATTTTTTTTAATTGTAGATGGACACAATGTCTTTATTTTATTGCTTTGTATGTGGTGCTGAGGATCGAACCCAGGGACTCACGCATGCGAGGCAAGCGCTCTACCACTGAGCTACAATGCCAGCCCCATTACAATACATCTTTAGTCATAATATTTTAAAATATTTTTTTTCTTGTTGTAGATGGACACAATACCTTTATTTTATTTATTTATTTTTATGTGGTGCTGAGGATCGAATCCAGCCGGTCAAACGTGCTAAGCAAGTGCTCTACCACTGAGCCACAACCTTAGCCCTTTTAGTCATAATTTTAGTTGTGCTTTCTTGTATTTTGAATCCTGTCCTTTATTATTTTTTAATAATTAGTAATTTTAAAGTTTTTGCATTAATGTTACTGGATTTTGTTTTAAGGTTGACATTTAAAACCCTTGGATAATGACTGTAGGCATCTGAGGTGATTTATATGGCACTTGTTAACCTTTGTCCACAAGTACAAACTTGACCCCTTCTATCAGTTGTACACAAATCCTGCTCCTTTATTATAGCTCCAGTCCTCTTTCTTGGTCTAGGAGGAACTTTATTGGCATTACCTTTAATTCAGAAACAAGTTATTAGGCAATACTGGCACTTTTTGTCTTGTTGTAGTACTGGGGATGGAAACCAGGAGCATTCTACCACTGAGTTAAATCCCCAGCCCTTTTTATTTTTATTTTGAGAGAGTCTTGTGAAATTATTGAGGCTGGCCTCAATCTTGTAATCCTTCTGCCTCAGCCTCCCAAGTAGCTGGGATTATTAGTACTTTTTTTTTTTTTCATTTGTTTTTAGTTGTCAATGGACCTTTATTTATATGCGGTGCTGAGAATCAAACCCAGTACCTCACACATATTAGGCAAGTGCTCTACCACTGAGCTACAACCCAAGCCTGATGAATACTTTTTATCAGTAACAATTTGTTAAAACATTCCTTCTGACACTTCAATGACATTGCATAATGCCTCATGACTCCCAGTGAAGAGGATCACTTTAGTAGTCATTAAAATGCATTGGGAGGGGCTGGGATTGTAGCGCAGCGGTAGAGCGCTTGCCTCGCATGCGTGAGGCACTGGGTTCGATCCTCAGCACCACATACAAATAAATAAAATAAAGATATTAAAAAAAAATGCATTGGGAAGCAAGAAACAAAAGATAAACAATGAGGTTCTCCTCCCCACCATATTGGAGAGTAACCTTTGTTGTTTACTCTTTGCCTCAGTTCTCCTTACACACAAAATGAAAGCCATAAGAAGTTTTCATGGAAATATTAGTACGCTTACTATTACTATTTTGAGAATTTGAATCCAATATGATAGGAGGGAACTGGGTGTGGTGGTATAAACCTGTAATCCCAGTGACTCAGGAGGCTAAGGCAGGAGGATCACAAACTCCAGGCCAGCCTCAGCAACTTAGTGAAACCGTCTCAAAATAAGTAAAAAGGAAGGGAAAGTGGCTAAATGGTTAAGCACTTTTTGGTACAGTACTTGATACCAAAAAAAAAAAAAAAAAAAGGATGGAGGGCTTGGCAAATACAAAGGAATTCAAATGTGGAGGGCGAGGAGTTGATCATTATGTAACGGAGGCTTGTAAAGATTATTGAGCAGGGTAGTAGTAGTAGATCACCAATATCTGAGTCTTAGGAGGAAAACTGGCAGTACCCTGTAGAATAAAGGAAATGTAAAAAAGAAAAGTTAGGATATTATTAAAGATCCAGATAAGGGATGCTGATATTAGTGGGGGAAATGGGACCAATTCAAGAAATATGAAGAGAATCAATTGTAGAAGCAATGGTATTTCTCTGGATGTAAGGATAGAGAGGAAAAATTTGAACAGATCCGAGGTTTCTGGCCTGAATATTGGAAGATGCTGATACCATTAACTGAATGAAACCACAGAGATTAAGCGCGCGCGCATGTGTGTGTATGCAAGAGGTGAGGGTATGGCAGGGGTTAGGAATGATCTATCTTGAAGTTTCTGTGGATACCGTGTAGTGCTATCCGGCTGGACAGCTGGAGTAGGTCTAGGGAAACTTCTTCCTATAAAGGAAAGGAATACTCTTGTAATGTGAACAGCTCATTTTTATAGTGCTCAGTCATTAGCGCCCCAAACCCTGAGGTAGTTATTACCTCGCCAGTAGTAAAAGCTTGATTATAGCCCCTGCTTACTGTATGAAGGCCCTTAGTTCCCACAACTTCCATAGGCAATATGATATTAATTGTGATTAATTATCGTGTGGCTCAATACAAAGACTAGACGATTTACTGAAAGGTTTCCCACTGGAACCCTCAGGGCAAGGGAACTGGACAGCACCCTGGGTGGCCTTCGGCCCTTCTTGGATCAGAGCTGACTAGCCGCTAGCTGTCACCAGCTACACAGGTCTGGGTCTTGGGACCCTCCCTGCTTTCGGGGCTTTCAAACGTGCCAAGGCGCGGTTGTCCTTTCTTCCTCGGATACCGCGGGCCTCGCAGCGGGACGGGGCGGAGCCGTCCCTCCGGCCCCGCCCCTCCCCGCCCCCTGCCGCCGGCTCCCTTGGGCTGGCGGTGCGTGCGCGCCTGCGCGGGTCCTCGTCTAGGAGCAGCCATGATGGTGGGTGTTCTCAGCGGCGCCGAGCCCAGGGCGCGCGGTGGGGGTGTCGGGCACGGGGCGGGCGCGGGGACCGCGCCGGCCTGGCACTAATGTCTCCTTTTGTGTCTTCCCCACCTCATCTTCTTCCTCGGCGCGCTCGGCCCGCCGACCCAGCAGGAAGGCCTGGACGACGGCCCCGACTTCCTCTCGGAGGAAGACCGCGGAGTAAGTTCTGTCTCCTCCTCTTGCGGAACCCGCCCTGCCCGGCCTCAGCCCCCGGGTGTTTAAGGAGTAGGGGTCTCCACCCGCGCTGCACCCCCTCTCGGTCGTCCTCCTTTAGATTTCCTCGCCGCATCGCGCCCCGCCCTCTTGTAGCCCTTCCTCCCTGGGGGCCGCTCTGTTCCTGATTTTCAGCGGACCCGAGACGGCTTTCTTTTCTCCAGTCCCAGATCCTACCCTCCAGTGAACCTTCTCCCCCTCTCAGGGCGGGGTGCAGGTGGGGAAGTGGAGGTGGAGGCCGAGCTGCACCGCTTCCACTCTCGCCACTTAGGCCAAGAAAACCCATTCTCAGACCTTCCGTGGCGGCACCCTCGATTTTCTCCTGTTGTGGACCTCTCGAACCCACTCCTACCCACCCTTCTCTTTCTCAAGTATAGTACGGGTTAGAATAAATTAGCCTTTTTCAGAGATTTTCACAGTCGCCGAATTTCAACTGTTTTTCAGCGTCCTACCAGATTTTCACAAAGTGCTGGTAGCCAGCGGTTATCTTTACTTTTTCTAACATCAAAAACAAAGCCCCATCTTTTGCAGGGTTTCCTTAGTGTCTCCCCTAGCTTTATTGAGGTATGACTGACAAATAATAATTGTGTATATTTAAGATGTACAATGTGATATTTTGACATATGTATACATTGTGAAATTATTACCCTGTTAAGCTAATTAACATATACCTCACCTCATGTAATTACCAGTTTATTTTTTTTGATGAGAACACTTGAGATATACTCACAGTAAATTTCAAGTATTCATTACTATTAAATATAGCTACTACTCTGAAAATTAAAACTCCAGAATTTATTCATATTGTTGAAAGTTTGTACCCTTTGACCAATCTGACCAATCTCTCCCCTTTCCTCCAACCCTGCCCCCCACCCCCGCCCCTGGTAACTACTACTATACCTTTGGTGTTAAAGGCCTTCTAGATTCCAATTTCTCCCAACCCCCTTCCAATTCCTTGAGCAAAGACTAGTAATGTGTATGGTGCCTTGTACAAATCAACACTTGAAAAATATTGATACATGATATTGCTGCTCAGCAAAGTGTCCCTGGTTCCTTCACATTATTCATCTTAGATAATGCATCTTTTAGTGGGTTTTTGGTAGGTGATAAAATTTTGTTGGATGTTTTTGCTGTTTGTAATAAGAGATGAGGTGGTATTAACTGATTACTTTTATCAAGCTTTCAAATAGATGTAGAGGATGCTGCATATTTTTATGAATGATCAATTTTCTCATTTTACAAAAATTTAGAATTTCTGGTTAGTGCAAAATATATAGAATTTCTAGTTTCTAAAATTTATTTCCAGTGAATTATAAAATGAAATGGGTGTGTGTAAATGTATATATGTATCTTCTGGTATAAGACAGAATTAGGTGAGCATTTACAAATTATATTTGGGATTTTAAGTTAGGAGAAACCAACAGAACTACTTGATGAAATTAAATGAATTGATTATAGTGCAATTAAACTGATTTTTTTTCTAAAAATAAAGCATATGACTTTTATTATTTAGATAACTTTGTAGCTTATGTGATCGACAGGAAAAGTAAACAGGATTTTTTAAAATTAAAATCTGACTTTGATAAAAGTATTAATTTTTGGAGTATTTACATTGATGATGTAAAAAGAATATTTTCTAGTAAATGTTTGTGTTAATAACTTTATGCCTTTGTCAAGATTTGCTTATAGGACTGGAAACACTTAAGTAATGTATCTACTTTTTAAATTTATTACAAAATTAAGGGGGAAGAAGACAAAGAGCATGCCTGACCAGGAGGTTCTTATAGAAACTTGGAGATGAAAACTTTAATATGAAATGGAAAAAACTGGGTGGAGAATGTAGCTCAGTGGAAGAGTACTTGCCTAGCATTCACTAGGTTTGATGTTTAGTACTGCAATAAATTTAAAAGAAAAAAGAAAAAAACATTGCCATGGGTTAGAAAGCTTTTAGAATGATAAATATGTACATATGTCCGGTTTCCCTTATTTTTGTCTAATAGAACTGGGTGAATTGAATCGTAGTAATAATGACAGCTGAGCACATTGTTAAGCACTATTTAGGCATTATTTCATTAATAATCTCTGTGAAGTGTGCCCCTTTTATAATAAATCTAAACCTCCCAGGAACTAAGAAAGTAGTCTAACGTCACACAGCAGTGAATGGGATCTGGAGTTTAAACCTTGTTTCTGACATTGGAGCCAATACATGTGTTTCTCAGAATGGCCTTGAAATATTTCTAAAAGAATCACCTGAGGTGTTTGAAAAGCAAAACAAAATTTATAGATCCCGTACCCTTACTAAATCAATCTCTTGGGGTGGGAAGACAATTTTTAAAAAAATTTTTTTAAGTACTGGAGATTTAACCTACCAGTGCTTAACCACTGAGCCACATCTCCAGCCCTTTTTATGTTTTATTTTAAGACAGAATCTCTCTTAAGTTGCCCAGAGCTTGGAATTCTGCCTCAACCTTCTGAGCTCCTGGGATTACAGTTGTGTGCAATCATGCTGGCCCAAATAACTGCTTTTTATATTAACCATCCAAGAAGTTTCTGTTGTGCACTGAAGTTTGATCGCTGTTGCATAGAATTATTGTTTCTTCGTTTCAGGAACAGAAGTTATCTGCCTTGTTTAAATTTCCTCACATTGTACTGTCCTGATAGAAATAGACCACCATAATTAGAACTTTAAGGCATTGCAGTTTTAGTTTATAGCATCTTGTTCAGTCTTTAGGATTCTTTTTTTTTTTTAATTTTTTTTAGTTGTAGATGGACACAATGTCTTTATTTTATTGCTTTGTATGTGGTGCTGAGGATCGAACCCAGGGCCTCACACATGCAAGGCAAGCGCTCTACCGCTGAGCTACAATCCCAGCCCTTTAGGATTCTTGATAGAGAAAAGCATGAAGTGAGTATTTGATGAATTGCAGAGGAGATATCCCAGGTTCAAAAATAAAAAGTGTACAAAGCAGGAGGTAGGCTTTCATCATAACTGGATCAGAACAGAATTTTATAGCATCAGGAAAGTATTGTTTTGTGAGAAACAAATAAAATAGTTTATAAGAACATACAATGTTGAAAATTATTGGCCACATTTTGATCTCTTCAGCCCCACCTCAGCATAATAGGTTTTTTTCCCCTAAATGAAGGACTGTAACATACTATTTAGTAAACAAATGAGCCCTTTGAACTGAACACATTTTGCTGTGATGTGTTTGTTAAATAAATGTAGTGCGTGCCAGAGTGATGGCATAATTCTCAGCATTTGATTCCAATTCTAAATAATATGTTTACTATTTTAAAAAATTACTTCATGTGGAGTAACTATATCTTATCCTGGACTCAGTCTTGCTTCTCCCTTTGTATTCCTTATCTTCATTAATGGCCTCATTTTAGTTTTGCAAGAAACCTGTGAATCATGCATTCCTTTCATTTTAATGTCAGAATAGTCACCAAGGTCAGTTAATTTCACCTTAGAAATGTATATCCTATCTTTCTTTTCTATGGCTCCAGTTAATCTTTGCTGCTTCTTGATTGTAGCAGTAACCATCATTTGTCTGTCTTTAGTCTTTCTGCTTTCCAATCCAGCTTTCACATTACGTATAGTTACATAACTGAAATGATTTTAAGTCATTACATGAGTCAAAAGTACTTACTTGGACTCCATTCTTTTTGAAGTAAAGTCCAGATTCCTTAGGCTAGCATTTATAACCATTATCTGGCTGGCTTTAATATGCTGTCCCCTCCCTACACATACTTTGCACCTCTGCATTTCAATGTTGTGGAGTGCTCCTTTCCCCACTACCTTTCTTTCTTTCTTTCTTTTTTTTTTATGCAGTGCTGAGAATCGAACCCAGGGCCTCACACATGCCAGGCAAGCGCTGTACCACTGAGCTACAACTCCAGCCCCCCCAACTACCTTTTTTTCACTTGAAGTTTCAACACTTGGCACAGCTATTTTAGCATTGTATTTTGTACATGCACAGCATTTAACTTAAACACATTTCCATATTTATTAATAGTTATTTCCAATAAAAATGTGATATAGAGCTGAGCATTGTGGCCCAGACTTGAGGCAGAAGGACTCAAGTTCAAGGCCAGCCTGGACAATTTAGTGAGACGCTGGCTAAAAAGAAGACTAGGGATGTAACTGAGTGGCAGAGTGTATGCCTAATATGTGCAAGGCCCTGAGTTGGATCCCTAGTACCACTAGGAAAAAAAAAGTGGCATGGTCGGCTAAGGCTAAAAAGATAAATAGGACAAAGTTCTTGCCCTGAGATCATAACAATGTAGTGAGGAAGATAGTTGTAATCCCTTTTGGTAAAGTGCCTCGAGCACAAAGAATCAAGTGTTTACCTTTGGGGACAGGAATAGTAAGACAAAAGTTACAGGCTTGTATAGCATTTACTGTGTGGTAGGGACTTTGTGTATATTGACTTGGTTCTCGAATCTGTATGAAGTAGCTGCTGCTGTTCCTACTTTGGATAGGAACACAGGTTTCAAAAGATTAAATAACTTGCCCAAGGTCATACAGCCAGTAGGAGCTGCATTCCGATGCTGGTGCTTTAGCTCTAGGGTTTCGTTTCTTTTTTCTTTTCTTTGTACCAGAAATTGAAACTAGTGGTACTGAATCACTGAGTCACATCCTCACCCCCTTTTATTTTTTATTTTGAGACAGGATCTTGCTAAGTTGCTTAAGTTCTCACTAAATTGCTGAGGCTGGCCTCAAACTTGTGATCCTCCTGCCTTAGCCTCCAGAGTTGATGGAATTACAGGCATGTGCCACTACACTGGGCTGGGTTCTTTTTTTTTTTTTTAAATATTTATTTTTTAGTTGTAGGTGGACACAATAGCTTTATTTTATTTTATTTTATGTGGTGCTGAGGATTGAACCCAGTGCCTCACGCGTGCTAGGCGAGCACGCTACCACTGCGCCATAACCCCAGCCCCCTGGGCTGGGTTCTTAACCTCTATTTTATCACCAAAAAATGGGCTGCACTGACCTTTAATTTTTTTGTTGTTTTTTGTACTGGGGATTTAACCAAGGAGTGCTCTATCACTGAGCTATACCTCCAGCCCTTTTTTATTTTTATTTTGTGAAAGGGTCTCGAAATTGCTGAGGCTGGCCTCAAACTTGTCCTCTTGTCTGAGCCTCCTGAGTTAACTGGAATGGATTACAGGCATGAGTCATCGTGCCTGGCTTGCCACTTAAATGTTGATTGATCAGGATTTTGTAGACTCTCAGGGAAGGGTGGAGGAGGGCATACCAACAACAAAGATAATTCAGGGATTGAACCCAGGGCCTTGCATGTATTAGGCAAGCATTGGACCACTGAGCTACACCACCAGCCCTTTTTTTTTTTTTTTAATATTTATTTTTTAGTTGTAGGTGACAGAATATCTTTATTTTTTATTTTTTTTATGTGGTGCTGAGGATCGAACCCAGTGCCTTATGCGTGCTAGGCGAGCACGCTACCACTGCTCCATAATCCCAGCCCCCACCCCCAGCCCTTTGAGACAAGGTCTCGCTATATTGTCCAGCCTAGCCTTCACTTGTGATGTTCTTGTTTCAGCCTCCTGAGAATCAGGTTACAAGTATATGCCATCACATCCAGCTCATTTGTGATTGTTCTCTAGCCACTTTCAGCAGCTCAAATGTAAAACAAAGAAAGTTGATAATTAAATTGATCCTGAGTGTGGGAATTCGTAAGCTTAACCAAGGAGTGCTCTATCACTGAGCTATACCTCCAGCCCTTTTTTATTTTTATTTTGTGAAAGGGTCTCGAAATTGCTGAGGCTGGCCTCAAACTTGTTTGGGAAATGCTAGAGTAGGCAATGAAAACATGAAGAAATGGAGAAATGCCAACATTGTTGTTATTCCAAAATCTGTATAATAAATTTACTAGTATCCTGTAGCTGTTTAAGAAATTACCACAAACCTGGTGGCTTAAAACAACAGAAATTTACTCACAATTCTGGAGGCCAGAAGTAAGAAATTGGTCACTGAGCTGAAATCAAGGTGTCACTTCCTCCAGAGACTGTAGTGAATAATTTGTTGCTTCTTTGAGCTTCTAGTGGTTGCCAGAAATCTGGTTTGTGGTTGCATTACTTTTAATCTCTGCTTCTGGTTGTTAGTTGTTCAAGTCATTGTCTCTTTGCCTCCCTTTTATAAAGGAATATGTAATTGCATTTAAGGTCCAACTGGATAAACCAGGTTACTCTCGCCATGTCAAAAACCTTAATTGAATCACATCTGAAAAGCCTTTTTTTGTTATACAAGGTAACATTACTCAGCCTACCACAATAAATACCTAGAAAGTGGCCTAGTTGTGGAGGTTTAAAAAAAAAAATAAAAGAAATAGCCGGACGTGGTGGTGCATGCCTGTAATCCCAGCATTTGGGAGGCTGAGACTGGAGAATCACAAGTTCAAAGCCAGCCTCAGCAATGGCGGGGTGCTAAGCAACTCAGGGAGACCCTGTCTCTAAATAAAACACAAAATAGGGCTGGAGATGTGACTCATTGGTCGAGTACCCCTGAGTTCAATTCTGGGTACCAAAAGAAGAATTAAAAAAAAAATTTCTTAAACTGGAACTAAGTAAGATAAAGGGTTGAGGAAGAGGTTGGAAAGGACAATATGAATAACTGATAAGACTAAATAGAAAAAAGAATGAACAAATCACTCTCAAATGTTTTTAATATTGAGACGGTAACAAGATAGTTGGAAAGTGAAAAAAATTAATTTCATTTTTTATCAGATAATGGACTACATGTAGCATTGAGAACAATAATGATTTTTTAGAACATATTTTTTTTGTATAAGTTTACAGTATCATTTGTAGGGGTGTGTGTGTGTGTGTGCATAGTGTGTTGGGGATTGAATCCAAGGCCTGAGCTATATTGACTAAGCTATATTCCTAGCCCTACAGTATAAACTTTGAATGATATGTTTGCTAATTGAAATTTAACTTAATATAAACTTACTGAAGTTATCAATAAAATTTTTGTTTAAGGCCATCATACATAGTATCACAGCAACTTACCATGATTAATTTCTGTGAATTTTAACTTGTATTTTATGTAATAGCATTTATTTTATTTCATTATTATTATTATTATTATTATTATTATTATTATTATTATTTTTGATGTTACTGGGAATTAAAACCTGTAGTGCTTTGCCACTGAGTTAAATCCCCAGCTCCTTTTTAAATTTTTTATTTTAAGGTAGGGTCTAGCTGAATTGCTGAGACTGGCCTCAAACTTGCCGTCCTTCTGCCTCAGCCTGCTGAGTGGCTGCAATTGTTACTTATTTTTAAAAAGAATGTCACTCAAGAACCAATTGTGCAAAATTAAATGAGGATAAGTTACTTTTTAAGACACTAATAGCCCTATGTAAATAAGGAATTTTATAAAATTAATATATGTATTTTTTGAGATGGAGTCTTTCCATGTTATCTAGACTGGGTTCAAACTTATGATCTTCTAACTTCAGTCTCCTGAGTAGCTAAAATTACAGGTTTTGTGCCACTATGCCCAGCTCAAATCGATTGTTTTAGATTTCTGTTAAAAAGACTTTTTTTTTTCTATTTATAACAGGAATACATGCAATATTGTGGAAAATTGGGAGACTAGAGGAATATATAGAGAAAATCTGTTGCTTTTTCACAATTTTGGTGTATTTCCTATAAGTCTTTTTGAGACAGTGGGTGACTGATCTTGAACTCCTAGGCTCAGATGATCCTCTTGCTTCAGCTTCCCAACTGCTGGGACTACAGGCATGTACCTTGCCCAACTATTGTATACATTTTTTAAAAAATAAATAATTGAGATCATTGTATGATTAATAGTTTTTTTCTAGCATTTTTTCCCATTTACATTGTAATTAAAATTTGAAAAGCTAGTAACTAGGTGAGATTACCAAATTCTGAGTTTTACAACTAGAATATCTGAAACAGGCCAGTTATACTTCCTCTATTTCATATCTGGTAGCTGGCTAAGATTTTATTTTGTCTTTTTAGTGTATTTGACTCTTACAAGTCTCTACCCAAACATATCACAAATGTTAAGAATTATAAGTAGAGTTATAAGAATTATAGGTACTGGGGATACAGTTCAGTGGTGGAACACTTGCCTAGCATGCTTAAGGCCCTGAGTTCAATCCCCAGCACTTCCAAAAACAACTAAGCGTAAAAGTTATCTTAGACAAATGAAAACTAAATAGGGAACTTAACCAGTTCTTCAAATGCACTATAGCTTATAGCTTTATTTATTGAATATTTACTATATATTAGTATTTTTCATAGTACTTTACATATATTATGTATAATATAGTTAAATTATATATAATTATATTTGATAGTTTTATTGTATATTCCTGACTTAAGCAGTAGAGTTAAAATTGTTCAACATTCTTTTTATTATTTTTCTTTTATTATATTCCTTAAGTTTAGAATATTTGAAATTTAGTGGACCATCTTCTAGAAAATGGTTTTCTTTTATTCATTAATTTATTTATTTTTATTTTTTTTAATATCTTTATTTTATTTATTTGTATGTGGTGCTGAGGATCGAACCCAGTGCCTCACGCATGCGAGGCAAGCGCTCTACCACTGAGCTACAATCCCAGCCCTTCATTAATTTATTTTTAATTGGTTCTTTTTAGTTCTACATGGCAGAATCCATTTGACATAATTATAAAAGCATGGAATAGATCTTGTTCTAATTCAGACCCTAGTATCTCTCTTTCACCTTCCCTCTCCCCACCCTGGTTCCTTTCCCTTTTTTTGATCCTTTTGTCATTTACCCATAGTTATTATTTTTAAATTAATTTCTTGTGGGTGTACACGATGGTGAGATTCACTGTGGTGTATTCATATATGTACATAGGAAAGTTATGTGAGATTTATTCCACCCTCTTTCCTTTGCCCATCCTCCCTCCCTTCCCTTCATTTCTCTTTGTCTACTACACTGAACTTATATCCTCACCCCCCCCCCCTTATTGCAGGTTAGCGTCTTCATATCAGAGAAAACATTCGACCTTTGGTTTCTTGGGTTTGACTTATTTCACTTAGCATGATAGTCACCAGATCCATCCATTTACTGGCAAATGCCATAGTTTCATTCTTCTTTATGACTGAGCAATGCTATGTTGTATATATATATCACATTTTATTTATCCAGTAATCTTTTGAAGGGCACCTAGGTTGGCTCTGTCACTTAACTGTTGTGAATTGTGCTTCTTTAAACATTGATGTAGCTGCATCACTGTAGTATGCTGATTTTAAATCCTTTGGATATATACCGAGGAGTGGAATAACAGGATCAAATGGTTCCGTTCCTAGTTTTTTGGGGTATTGCCACAGTGCCTTCCAGAGTGGTTGTACCAATTTGCAATCCCACCAAGAATGTAAGAGTGTACTCTTTGGAAAACAGTTTTCTTTTTGGGTGAAACTATGATGGATTATGGTTAGCTTAGTGATTCACTGCAATGGAGAGTTTAGTTGAATGGTGTAGAATGAAAATTGGTTAATATCATTACCCAATGCACCTGCCCCTAACTATGTATGTAGATAAAATGAGTTTGAGTACTTTTTTACACTTGTGATTCTTTTGTGGGTTTTTTTTTTTTGTTTTTTTTTTTTGGTGCATTATCCTGTTGTCTAGGAGAAGAATGAAATTATATGAAAGCACACAGAATTTCATTGATTATTTTCTTTTTCTAGCTTAAAGCAATAAATGTAGATCTTCAAAGTGATGCTGCTCTGCAGGTGGACATTTCTGATGCTCTTAGTGAGAGGGATAAAGTAAAATTCACTGTTCACACAAAAGTAAGTGGGATTTTATATTTTATCTTTTGTCTTTTGTTGTGTTAATTTTACATATATAAGGGGGAGGCCAAAGTGAGGAGAGATCTTAAAAGAAAAAAGAAAAAATATAATAATATGCTGAGTAGAGCTTGGGTTTTATACATAATTGAAAAGGGACATAGTTTACAATTTCTGCTATTTTAACAAAAAAAGTTTTATGGAAATTACTTATGGGATGTGGGTACTGGGGATTGATCTCAGTACTTTACACATGCTAAGCAAGTGTTACACCATTGAGCTATATCTCAACGCTTTTAAAAATTTTGGGTTGGAGTCTCACTAAATTGCCCAGTCTGGCCTAGAACTTGAGATCCTCCTACCTTAGCCTTCCTAGTAGTTAGGTTTACAGGTGTGTACCACCACTCCTGGCAGGAAGTGTACTTTTTATTTCTGTTTCTGTTTTTTAGTACTGGGGACTTAACCCAGGAGCACTTTACCTATAGTTATATCTGTATCTATAGTTACCTAGAGCTATATCTGTAGCCCTTTTTGATTTTTTTTTTTGGATGTAATATCTTTATTTTATTTATTTATTTTTATGTGGTGCTGAGGATCGAACCCGGTGACTCACACATGCAAGGCAGGTGCTCCACCACTGAGCTACAGCCCCAGCCCCCTTTTTGATTTTTATTTTGAGACAAGGTCTTGCTAAGTTGTTGAGGCTGACCTCAAACTTGGGATCCTCCTGTCTCAGCCTCCAGAGCCTCTGGGGTTACAGTCGGGCACCACAACACTTGGCAAAATGTACTGTTTAAAGATGAACATATTTTTTTTTTGGTACCGGGGACTGAACTCAGGGGCCCTCGACCACTGAGCCACATCCCCAGCCCTATTTTGTGTTTTATTTTAGAGACAGGGTCTCACTGAGTTGTTTAGCGCCTCACCATTGCTGAGGCTGGCTTTGAACTTGGCGCTTCTCCTGTCTCAACCTCCCTAAATGCTGGGATTATAGGCTTGCACCACCGCACCCAGCTTAAAGATGAACATTTTAAGAAATAATCATAAAGCCTAGGTTTTTATCTATTTTTAGTATAATTTTATTTTCTATTTTGTTGTTGTTTCTTCAGTTAGTCACATTGCTGTCCTACAAATTCTTTTTTTCTTTCTTCTCTGATAGTAGGTATTAAATCCAGGGTGTTCTACCACTGAGCCACATCCTCAGCCCGTTTTATTTTTTATTTTGAGGCAGAGTCTCTTTATTTTTTAAAAAATAAATAAGAGCTGGGGTTGTAGCTCAGTGGCAAAGTGCTTGTCTGGCATGTGTGAGGCCCTATGTTCAATCCTCAGCACCACATAAAGATACATAAATAAAATAAAGTTAGTGTGTCCATCCACAACTTAAAATATATATTCAAAAAATGAATGAATGAATGAATAAGCCAGGCACAGTGGCGCATGCCTGTAATCCCAGCACTTTGGGAGGCTGAGACAGGAGAATCGCGAGTTCAAAGTCAGCCTCAGCAATGGCGAGGCGCTGAGCAACTCAGTGAGACCCTGTCTCTAAATAAAATACAAAATAGGGCTGAGGATGTGGCTCAGTGATTGAGTGTCCCTGAGTTCAATCCCTAGTGCCAAAAAAAAATAAAAATAAAAATGTCTTGCCATGTTGCTCAGGCTGGTCTTGAATTTGTGATCCTGCTACCTTATCCTCCCAAGTAGCTGGGATTATACGTTTGTACCACAGCACCTGGCTTCAAATTATCATTCTTATTATATTTCAGTAGGACACATTATCAGATTATAGATCTATTTTTTTTGTTTGAATGCTTGGATTTTATAAATATCAATAGGATAATTTTTATTTTTTGTTTCCCTGCATCTTCCCTTTCTTTCTCTTCCTCTTCCCACCCCCTCCCCTGTTCTGCTTGTTTTATCTTAGTAGGATAATTCTTTTTTTTTTTCTTTTTAATATTTACTTTTTAGTTGTCAGCGAACAGAATATCTTTATTTTATTTTCATGTGGTGCTGAGGATTGAACCCAGTGCCTCATGTGTGCTAGGCGGGCACTGCGCCGTAACCTCAGCCCTAGGATAATTCTTTTTTTACATGTTTTTTTATTTGTTGATGGATCTTTATTTTATTCACTTATTATTTATATGTGGTGCTGAAAATTGAACCCAGTGCCTCACATGCTCGGCCAGCACTCTACCGCTGAGCCACAATCCCAGCCTGGATAATTCTTAATTTATGGTAGCAGTATAAGATAATAACAAGGCCAGGCACGATGGCACATCCCTATAATCCCAGCACTTTAGGAGGCTGAGACGGGAGAATCACGAGTTCAAAGCCAGCCTCAGCAACGGCGAGGCACTGAGCAACTCAGTGAGACCCTGTCTCTAAAGGAAACATAAAATAGGGCTGGGGATGTGGCTCAGTGGTTGAATACCCCTGAGTTCAATCCCCAGTACCAAAATAAAAAAAGAATAACAGCCTGTTAACTTTTTCCAAAGATCTTAAGATAAATTTGATGAAGTAAGTATCTTGAGGTTTTTATGCTAGAGTTTAATGTCACTGGTAGTCTTTCACATAAGACTAATATTTATTGGGCTGGGATTGTGGCTCAGCGGTAGAGCGCTTGCCTTGCATGTGTGAGGCCCTGGGTTCGATCCTCAGCACCACATACAAAGCAATAAAATGGAGACATTGTGTCCATCTACAACTAAAAAA
>PVHX01026934.1:0-10060 GCA_004024805.1 Geosciurus inauris
TTTTGATTCATTGTACACAAATGGAGCACAGCTTTTCATTTCTCTGGTTGTACATGATGTAGAATCATACCATATATGCAGTCATACATGAAGCTAGGGCTATGATATCCATCTCATTTTACCATCTTTACTGTCCCCATACCCTGCGCCCCGCCTCCCCTTAGACCAAAGTTCAGACAAAGTTTTACTAAGTTGCTAGGGCCTCACTGAGTTGCTAAGGCTGGCCTTGAACTTGCAATCCTCCTATCTCAGCGTCCCAAACCACTGGGATTATACATGGGTGCCACCATGCTCAGCTGTAGAGTTTTTAAACTAGTGCTTTATAGATATACATGAAGGTGAAATTCACTGTGGTATATTAATATATGTACATAGAATAGTTTGGTAGTAATACTAAGTAGATGGCTCTTTAGAGGTTGCTTAGAAACTGAACAATAAGCATGCAGTAGAAGCTAATTACACAACTAAGACGGGGCTAGTTTGGCTCTGGAAATCACTGAAAATCCAAAATCCCAGGCTATATAAGAATAAACCAGTGGACAGCTTTCTGATTTTGATTTTATGATAAATTTAAACTTCTCATATTTCAACATTGACTAAAAGAATTTAAACTCTGTTCAAACAACGTCCTCTGCAGCACAGAGAGCTAGAGAGTAGAACATGCCAATGTGCATCCTGCAACTTGGGAGACCAGTGCTGTCTGACTGAGTCAGATCATTGAAGGTATGTCATTAAGAACAAGTTGGGCAGGTCAGTCCACTCCACACCAATGCATGTTATCAACAAATACAGATTAAACTTTAACTCCACATTCTGAGACTGTTGCAGACTTTTGTGGTTGAGCACATTGAAAGATGTGTAATACAGGAAATGCATTTTTAAAATAGTTAGTACCAAGTATTTGGTACATAGAGTTTGTGTCTTCTCCTTAAAGATTGAAGGAGATATGTTGGATATATTCATTGATTGTCTTTAATTTAGAAAAGTCTGTGTGATTTCATACCAAATGATGTCTTCACAGAATAAAATTTGCTTATTTTTAAACACATGTTGTGCTATCTGAATATTCTGCTTTTAAAGAATAATTGAGTGTCAGATTTGGGGGTGAAGAAACCTATACACAACGATGGATGGCTATTTCATATTTTATATGAGTTTGTTAGTCCCTAAATAAATACCCAATATCTTATAATGTAAAAATTTAACCAAATTTGAGTTATTTCTTAAAAGCATTTGATCCTTAATAAATTTGTTTTATTTCTATCCAAAGCATAACAATAATAGTCAACGGAAACTAAACTGTGACTCTGATTTCTGAAATACTAAATTAACTGAATGTTTAAATGAATTCAAGATTTGGTGTCAGGCGAACACAACTCAGATGGCAGAATTACAAAAGGTCATTGCATTTACACTTAAATACTAATACAGAAGAGATGACAATGAGAGGGAAGAAATAGATTCTGAGGCCACAATCTTTCATGCAGGCTACTGCAACTAATAATCCTGAGTTTCATTTGTTATTTTATGTCAATGAGCCAAAACATCCAGGCAAAACATAGATTATGTAGTTTGAGCTCATTAGGTAAAATTTTGTTTTTTAGGTCAACGAGGAGCCCTGAAGACATCCTACAAGGAGCACATATTCTAAAGAACACCTGAGAAAGCAACACGTAAAAGATGAAACAGAAAGGATAAAACTGTATGTAGGTTGCTGAGAGAGTGATGGCAGAAATCCAGACTCAGTAGAATTGGAGCCCTGAGGGGCTCCTTGAGGAGATATTGCATGGGGATCAGTGAATGATTATGGAAAAGCATGTGGGAGAAACTTGGTAGATTGAGAAAATGTTTCCCTGTTTCCTCCTGAAACTGCATTAAAAGGGGCAAAAGGACCCTTTTAAAAGCATCAATCCACAAGGACAAATAGAAGAAAAGATGTGGCAGCAAATTTTGGAGGCTGGAAGCAGGTCAATGAGGGGTAACTAATTTAGCAGATTAGAAAAGTGCCCAACACCTGAGCTGGCAGCAGAGAAAAGCTAGAAGCAAGACCATTTGTGCTGTAGAAACTCAGGAGAGCACAGAAATCAGAGGTACTATGTACCTCCAAAAAGGAGATTGCTCTTAGGAATGAGTTTAAAATGGACTACATGTCCACATAGTATCAGCTAGTCTCCCAAATCCTGACCCCAGGTAGTTGCCCCTTGGCCACCCAGATGGAAGACTCAAATTTGCCTTCCAGAAAGGTTGAGGTAGAGTAAATCTGCAGCTCACCATCAGGCTCAGCTGGTAATAGACTGAGCTTGCAGAAAACTGGAGAATCTGTGAAACACACAGAAAACAAAAAACAAAAACTCTCATACCATTTTCTCATGTTGACTCTGTAAAAACATTAGATGGCTTATACTCCATCCCTATTAGGCAGAAGAGAATTCCTTTCTAGGGAAATGAAATCTGCCAAGAAACAAGATTGCAGATACCAAATGTTGACGGTTCCTCAACAAATCATCCTATAGTGATTGATCATCCTACAGTGAGACTCCTGCCACCCAAGAAACCCCTACAACACACATACAAATGCACACAGGCACACACAGAGAGCAGGCTGTGAAGCAGGCAAGCTCTCCTTTGATCTTCCACCACATGCTATGATGTGGGGAGCTCCTGAGGTCTGCACTACCAGCCCTGCTATGGGTATCCATGGTAGGGCTACCCCTAATGAGGTGTGCAGGTCTCCCCATAAGCCCCATCAATTTTTAAAAATTTTTTTGGTTGTAGATGGACATAATATCTTTATTTTATTTATTTATTTTTATGAGGTGCTGAGGATCAAACCTAGTGCCTCATGCATGCAAGGCAAGCACTCTACCACTGACCCAAAATCCCAGCCCACCCCCATCAATTTTTATGGAGAACACAGCATTGGAAAAATTCCAATGAACTCTGAACAAAGAGATAATACAAAAATCACTAACAGAAAAAAAAAAAAGAATAAAATCAAAAGAGCAAGGATCAAAGTGCCATCAGGTTTCTGAACAATTGGAGGCTGGAAGATAATGCAACAATGCTTTAAAAACTCAAAAATTAATTTCTAATCAAAATTATTGTGCCTGTGGGAAAGTGTGACAAAGGCCTTATTTATTTATTTATTTATTTATTTATTTATTTATTTATTTATATTTTTGTTACCAGGGATTTAACCCAGGAGTGCTTAACCACTGAGCCACAACCCCAGCTATCTCACTAAGTTGCTTAGAGTCTCACTAAGTTGTTGAGGCTGGCTTTGAACCTGCCTCAGCCTCCTGAGTTGCTGGGATTATAAGCATGAGCCACCGTGCCTGGCCAAAGGCCTTTCTAAATAAACAAAGTTTCACAAAATATGTCACCTGAAATGGAAAAATCTGAAAATATCAGGAGAAGTATGATATTTAGAAATATGGAGGTCAACACCAAAGGAACAGCTAACTGACTATAAGAATCAAAATGAGGGCAGAAGTTTACTGTTTGGTTTTATACCTTGTAGAACGAATTGACTTTTAAAACTGTTTGTCTTTACAGTATTGACTAAAATAAAAATTAAATTACATTAAAGTAAAAAAAAACAAATAAGCAGTAGAAAATTGAGGTACAAAATAGTATATACAGCATGCTTTGGACAAAAGAAATGAAGGCTCACGTCCCTGAATATGCCCAGAGGATCTCCAGAGGAGAGGAGGAGACAATAATTGTCCTCCAAAGAAACTTTGGGTTGCACTGTAAGGCTTCTTCTAACTGTGTATTTACTGTATTATTTTAATTTTTAACTAAATTATTTCTGTTTCAAATCCTTGTAAATAATCAGTTCTGTTTGTTTAAACGGCTGGAAGCAGCAGCAGATGTCTATTTGTTGACAGTACAGACAAGATTTCAGGATGAAGCAAGGAGAATTAATTGCAGGACTGATAAAAGTTTGTCTGGATTCCAGGAAGGACTAAATTTTAAAAATATCTGAACAAATTTGAGAGCAAAGGAGGAAAGGAACAAGAAGCAAGTATGAAAGTCTCTTGTAGTTTATTGGTGACTTAGCACCAAATTCCTTGTATATTATGAAAAAGAGATGAAACATTGAAAGACATGGGAAGTAGGAGATGATAGTTGTTTGTTTGGGATGCTTTGTTATCATGTACAACATGAAAAATACAACTCACAACTGATAAATTAACAGATAGACTTGTTGTAAGTTTGGTTCCCCAGAGATAGATTGTTTAGAGTTGACAATTCTTTCCCTCTCCAACAGCTTTTCATTTACGAGGGTTTTCAATCACTTTAAAACAAATTGAAATACTAGGCAGATTTTAATTTCTCAAAGCTGGTCCACCATCCTTTATAGTAGAAGGTAATGAGAAATTCCATTTAGTATCTTTATGGTAATTTTCATTTCTTCCAAATCATTTATTTCTAGCTGTAGAAAAGAAGAGGTTATTTGAGTAAATTATCTGGTCATGTAAATATAGATCTCTGCTTTTGCTAGCACTACCCTCTAGTGGATGTATACACCAATTTTCACGCTGCTCTATACATTTTCTTTGATAACTGGGCACTCTGGAGCTGTGCTGTCCTATACGGGAGCCACTGATCATATGTGGCTATTGAAATTAATTTTAAATTTCTTCAGTCACATTAGCAAAGACTCGATGGTCATGTGAAGCTGTCAAATCTGTCACAGAGCTCAGATATATAACACATCTGTCATCACAGAAAGTTCTACTGGACGATGTTGATTTAGAGTAATGTGCACGTTATGAAACATGGCAACATAAACTTATTCAACCAGAAGAACTTTTCTGTCTCTTGACAATAAATGAGCCAAAGTTATCTCAGGGCCCTGTATTCTACTCTCACCATCCAAAATCTGTAGAATCAAAAGCTGACCGCTTTTGACATTTGACTAAAACGTCAAGCCCCAACCCTTTTTTAGACCAATTAGATTTCTTTCAATCCAACAGATTCACTACCTCAAGAGTTTCCAAGCTCTGTGATGGCAAATATAATAAATTGTTTTCAACATGTTTTTGCTTCCTGAATTTATGAGATGCAATCATATGAGGCTCTCCTTTCTTCATTAGATGTAGACAGCAGAATAGGCATTCATTTCCTTTCCAATGAAGATTAATTAAAGGCAGAGTTGAGAGGTGAAAAAAATTAAAGGATCTGTAACTACTCTATACAGTTACAGAAAATATTCATTATCACATAAGAGGAAAGTCTAGAACATTCATGAAAAAGTTAACCTTTCTGATATATGTAGGTTTTTTTTCTTTTTCCCCAAAACAAAACCCTGTTCCATCAATGTCTAGAACACCAGTGTTTAACAACATTGAAGTAATAATGAACACCTGTAAGTTCTGGAGAGCAAACAGTCCCAGTCTTTGAGGATAGTCCTCGTCTTTCTGAAATTAGTTAAGAATTAGTTCTTAGTGGTAGAATTCAGTCACATTGATATTACGCCTCTTTGCACATCATGGGAATGTGGAAAACAGGATGGTGAACCTAATGAACCTCAGATACAGTCTCTCATGTGTATAATAGATTTACTTATTAATCCAATCACCATTGACTGATTTGTGCCATGCATGGTGTGCTGTGCTAGGCCCTGAGTGTACACTAGTAAATTGCATAAGGTCTTATAAATTCAAAATGCAATCAGGATTAGTTTAGTTACATTCAAATGTCATCTCTTCCTTTTTCTTGAGCTCATAAAGGTTTAAGAAGATCTTTACTGTACAGTAAGTTTTATCTCCTGGATATTTAGTTTGCATAATAAAAGCAGAAATGGGTTATCCTTGACTCCTTTCTTTAAATGGTTACACATATTTGTTGAACCTGTGGCACTCACCAACTGACAAGGTTAACGAGTAGATAAAACAGAGGCAAGGCCCCAGGAGAAGTGCATCCAGCACTACTGTACAATAAAGGAAGCTACAATAAAGTCTGCGCTGTTCTAGGAGGACTAATGGGGATTTATAAAAAGAGAGAAGACATCTGCTTAATTTCTCTTGCCCTTCTATGCAGAGAAGGGCAGGGCAAGCATTATGTAAAAACAGATCCTGCTGCATTCAGTCTGGTGATGTAGAGTACAGAGGTCAAGGACAAGAAAGGCAAGGGAACATGATGACATATTTTCAGAGGACATATTTATCCCATGAGAAATAAATGTTTTGGAACTGAATTACCAAGGACTCTTTTATAATCTGACCTGAGAGCCAAACATCTACTTCCTCCAAATCTAATCACAAAAATTTATCATTTTGATGGATTCTATTTTAGTCATGCTGGTTGACAGAAAGAGTATAAAAATCGTTTTAATGTGTTTTTTGGTTCACTTATTCAACAAATATTTTAAAACATCAGTGGCAAGTATGATATACAGACCTATAGTAATACAGAAAGGCAAGCAAAACACAGTTTACCTTTGAGAGGGAGCTGCTTAATTGGAGAAGCAAAGTAAACAAGATAATTACACTAAAAGATAACTTGTGTTCTGTTAGAGAGATGGGTAAATTCTTTGATAACAAAGAAGATGTGATCATGATAGGCATAATCTAGGATATTTACAGAAAAAAAAAGTAGTATTTTCTATGTCTTTAAGAATGATTAAGATGTTTCAGGAAGGAAAAGTGAGAAGAAGGTGTTCCAGGCAGCAAGATAAAGATAAATGATGTCTTCTAGCTATAAGTGTTCTAGGCAAGCATTGTTTTGCCCTAATTTTGCACATTTATAAATGTATTTTCAAATTTTAGAGAACTATTTTATGATTGTACTTGTTAATTATAAATGTCTATTTTACCCGATTTTATTCCTAGCCAACTAGATATTATACATTAGGAAAATTTTTTAAATAAACACATTTCTGAAATCAAAATCAATGGACCCAGTTGTCCATCATATTCTAGATATGTTTCCTCTATGCAAAGAGTTCCTCTTGATATCACTATTGATAAGAGTGAGGAAAAATTTGGAGTAAAGCAAAAACCTTGTTAGCATGGGAGACTGAAAACTAAGAAGTCATACCACTTTATTCTGAATTCCCCTTCCAGTGTTTCTCTAAATTGGGTTCATGGCAATAATGGAAACAGCTCAATGATGAGCATTTACATAGGGTTTCTCTCCTTTCCTACTTGAATCTTACTCTTACACTTTTTGACTTAGATGTAATTTACACTTGATGAAATGTGAGTGTTTTGTCAAATATACACATGTATGTAACCTATTCTCGAAACAAAATTAAATCATTCTATCAACCCCCAAAGTTCTCAAATTCATCTATATAAATTGGTATAAATATTATTACTATCTTTAATTGTATACTTTAATTTTATGACCTATATTACCAAGCAAACAGAAAATATAGTCTTGCCCAAAAAGAATGGTGTTTAAATATAAACATAAGCAATGCATAAACTAATAATTTTAATTTTATAATTACAGGTTCCACATATGCATAGTTTTGATTTTAAGCATGGACTAAGTATCAAACCATGATCATGGACTAAGTATCAAACCATGATCATCACTAAAACCATTTATTGAGCATTTTTATCAGATGAAGACTATACATAAATATAGTCATATGAATGAAACAAAAATCCAAAATAGAATTACTACTAAAAGTAAAATCCATAAAACAACTCAAAACAGATCAATGATATACACAGACTTCATAGTAAATACTTCATGGAATAAATGTAGTTTTCAACAGAGTCCTAAGGGAAATAGGGATTGTTATAGACAGGACATGTGGAAGACATAGAGGAAGAAGCATGGTGAGCAGTAGGTGTGTGTATGGGTATAAGAGAGAGAGAGAGAGAATGTGTGGGTTGGGAGCAAATGAAGCATGAAACTGAATATGATCTGTGAAGCGTTGGATCCTAGTATTTGCTTAATAAAAATATAAAATAAAAATTGAATCTAAAGAAGCCACAGAATCCATTGAGTAACTGCTGAACATGAATGTTTCCAATTTTCAAGCAAATCCCTAGATGCACAGAACTGCAGTGCAAATGCTACTGTTGTGGACAATTTTGTTCTGATTTTTGTGTATAATTAGCTGAAATTGACAGTGGGTGGATTTTGAGTTCCTTCCCTTAGATGATTCTTACCATTCACGGATAAAATAATGCTTATGATCCATGCCCTCCAAGGTTGTTTTGCAGATGGCATCCTTTATAGATGCAAACAAATAAACAATAACAAACACTGCTGGATCTGTATGCATTCATTAATGTTATGTTATTCACCTTTCACCACAGCACTGCAAACAACTTCATACTGACATGCAACCTATACTTGGACTTGCTTGCTCGTGTCTTTAAATTTATTCTTATTTATCTTTCACATGAACATAATCTCTGTCTCCCAGTTAGTCTGCACATTCCCAGATGTCTTGAGCCTAAAGTCCTACACTTAAAAATATTCACTAAAGATTGAGGATGAACTGATTTTAGATGGTCACTCATAACGTAAGGTCACGACACTTCCAGCAACACACGATAGATACAAGCCTTTGTTCATTTACTCTTCAAATATATCCATATGGCCCTTTGTAAAACATGAAGTAAGTTTTAAGTATTTATTAAGTTTAGGCATCTAAATTCATTTTCCCTCCTCAAGTTATAAAGCTCAAGGAAGAAGTGGCTATCTCCAATTGAAAAGTGTCTAACAGAATACTAAAGGCTTCAGTAGTAACCTAACAATGTTTTGAGTTTGGCCATGTGCTCGAGCTGGAGTATAGTATTATGAGCAGAGTCAGCAAGCTTTGAACAACTGTCTTTAATTGGGAAAAATAAGCCTTTCCAAAAAAAAAATTGTATTTTAAATCAACATATTATAGAACTATAATGGGGGGTGCTAAAAGGAACTAAACAAGGGAGGAGGGGAATCACTAAGAGTAAATGGAAGTATTTCTTGTGTGAGGGTCTTATGAATAGGTTACAATCCTATTACCCATTTTATCTTTTGCTGTGAAGGTATTTAAAGTCCATTACCAGTTGACTTTAAGTAAGAGAAACAATACTAAATAATTTGAGTAAGCCTAAATTAATTCATTCAAAGTGAGTAATAGCAGAGCTGAGGCTTTGCTAAAGAAATTCCACCTGAAGCTGCGAATGGCAGCTCCAGAGATCCAGCCTGCACATCCTAAAAGCCTGTCCTAAAGATGCAGGACTTGCCCAGCCAGCACCCCTAATCAATTAAGTCAACAAATCTCTTAATATAGATCTCTACTAGTTTTGTTTCTCTAAATGAACTCTAACACCACACCCATTACAAATGCTAATATCAGTGCTTTTCTATAAAAGCCTCCAACTCAGTCCAGTGACAAAGAACTTGCCGTAATTTCATCCTTGGATGTAAATATACTGAGAACATGGAGACTTTTTAGAAGTAAATGTACTTAAAATCATTTCAGAAATTTTTGTATTAACACGTAGATAAAACTTGTATGTTCAAATATTTTAAACAGACTTTTTTTCATTACATTTATTTTTAACAGATACATAAAAACATAAAAAATTGTAAGTATACGTGGCACTTAGATTTGTGTATACATTGTATAATGTTTAAATTGGGTTAAACATATCTATGTCCTCAAATATTTATTTCTTTATGGTAAAAGCATTTAAAATCCTTTATCTAGTTTTTTTTTTTAACAATTTCCTGGGGATGAGGAAAGGCAGAACATTGTAATGTATTTAAATATATTATATTTTAAATCAATTTCATTTTTATGGTCTATCATTAGAAGACAATAACCAAGAAAACAGCCTGTAATTTAATCTATGTATATGAATTCCAATAACCAAGTGAAAAAATTACAATCAAATATTTTCAGGTCATTAACTTCATAGATTTTAAGGCATGTACTCAGAGTAATAGTTCAGCATTCCTAGCTTATTTATTTATGCAATGAGAGCCCATTAATCATTCCCTTTGAGCTTAAGTGTCTATATTTGAACCTTGAACTAGAGCTCTGATACAGCAACATACTTGAGGACTGCCAATGTGGAATTTCTTTTCATACTTCAAC
>PVHX01026934.1:10160-20161 GCA_004024805.1 Geosciurus inauris
CCTTTATTCAGGTTCTGATGGAAAGTTTTCTCCAGTGACTCTCAAACAAAAAATATTTCTAATACTTTCACAAATTTATTTTTCTCTTAGAAAACCATTCTAAATGCCTCTTTTTCTAAATGCCTCTTTTTCTTTTCTTTTCTTTCTTTTTTTTTTTTTTTTTTTTTGTTTTGGGGAGTTACTGGGGATTGAACTCAGGGGCACTTGACCACTGAGCCACATCCCCAGCCCTATTTTTTTATTTAGAGACAGCATCTCACTGAGTTGCTGAGCCTGGCTTTGAATTCACGATTCTCCTGTCTCAGTCTCCCAAAGTGCTTCTAAATGCCTTTGTAGTGAAATTTTATATCTAAATTACCATATTAATACTTTCTTAATGGATGGGTTTGAAGAAAAGAAACAGAAAATTTGGCCAGCATTTATATTATAAAAATAGATGACAAATCAGAGAACTACAAATAAATGAATATTAAGGGAAGGTAGACAAGTAAATTTTAAAAGAAATTTTCAAAAATAAGGAATATAAAACAAATTAAAATTGGGAAATAAAATAGCAAAACAAAAGTAAAGGAGTAAAGTTCAAGCAAAATTCATTTTAAAAATCATACTTCTGCTGGGCATGATAGCACATGCCTGTAATCCCAGCGATTGAGAGGAGGATCACAAGTTCCAGGACAGCCTCAGCAACTTAGCGAGAACCAGTCTTAAAATTTAAAAAAAAGAACAAGAAAAGAAAGGAAAGAAAAGAAAAGAAAAATTAAAAGGGCTGGGGTTTAGCTCAGTGGTAAAGCATCTCTAGGTTAGATCCCTAGTACCCAAAACAAAACAAAACAAAAATCATACTTCTGTAGAATAACCAATTAATAATGAAATATTTTCAAATCCTTGGAGAAAAGGTTATACAATATAATTAATCTCGTGCAGTTGTGTCTCTTTTTCATCAACTAGACAGGAGAAAGATCAACTAAACGCTTGTTAAACTTAAGGCAAGAAAGTTGATCCTTCAAAAGTCAGATTTAATTTAATAGTAACATTGGAGATGGCATTGAAATACACCAATATTTCCCTTGTTAGAAATATCCAAGTGGTTTGACATCTAAAGCAAAATGTTTTCTTGAGAGAATAATGTATTAGGGACACAGAATTCTTTTAAAAGGCCAGTGTCTTTATATTAATAGCAGAAAATAATGTTTGTCTACATCTACATTTAGCCTACAATGTCTGATCAGCTTGCACACTTTACATTAAGAACTTCTTTACCTTTTATAGGATTGAATAGTTATGGATGCAACCTATTTGTGGAATGAATGGTCTCAAATCTTACCAGCAATATCTGAAGTCAGATCTGTTCTTGCCACAATGCTGAGACTCTGATTTTTCCCTCATTCCTATAAGGTGGCAGATTTTGTGCATGAAAGATTGATTTGGGGCAAAATTTGTGAAGCAAGAAAAATTGACAGACTGATGCACAAAAAGCCAATTTTATAAAGATCTGTTGCTTTGAATATTTTCTCTTCTGATATGTCCTGTAGTATAAAATAAAAACAAAGCAAGCATTTCTTTCAATCAAGACATTTAATTCCTTCAATACCTGGCAAAAGAACACAGAGAGTAAAGACAGAAAAATGGTAAACACGTACCTAGTTAGTTTAATATAAATCCTAACATGAAAAACCTTACCTACAAAATCTGTATTTTGCTATGTTAATCTTTTCATCCTTGCCACTGTTGAAGAATTTTTGTCTTCTGATATTGTAAGTCCAGGGTGGTTTCCAAACATTCCCTAACCCTAGAAAAATGTCTCAAGGCTCTAACCTATTTGTAATGATTTATGAACATTAAAAAAATTTAAAGATTTAAGTCTTAAGCATGGTCACCCTAAGCTAATTAAGTTGCTATGTATGTTCTTTCCTTACATTGTGCTATTTTGTTGGAATCAGCATGTTGGAAATTCCCAAGATTGTTTATCTGAAGCATTAGTTACTGACATACTGAATGCTTCCTGTGGTTGTACTTACATGCCCATTTTAATGCATTAGAGGAGAACAGTTTCAGTAATAAAAAGAGGGGGATCATTTCATCAGTTAAGTGATCAACTAAAATATTTGATACTGGGAAAGAAGATAGGACAGGAAGAAGTAAAGGAATGGATGATAACTCATGAAGGATGCTTCATGATGGAGTCACACTTCCAGTTCATTCAAATAATTTATCTAGCTAAGAGTCAATTAGTATTATTTTTATTTCTATTTTACAAAGGAAGAAACTGATACATAAAATAATTTGCCCAATGATAACACAACTAGTTTACGGTGAAAAGGGGATTCTCTTCCAACTTCCACAATATCACAATCTGCTGTATTGGCTCACTAAATTATTTCCCTGAATTAGACAATAATACCTCTATAATTTGAATAATATTATACCTTAGTGAGATGTCAGTAACTCCCAGCACAAAAGCCAGAATGGCAATCAATGTTCCTGTTGCTTACACAGTCTTCACATTTTGCTAGATAATGAGATTTCTCCACATTTCTTCAATTGTTTTGCTTTAAAATTTGCTCCTCCTTACCACATAATACTGTAAAAACATAGTTGTCACATAATAATACTGTAAAAAATTAGTCCTCACATATTCTGACCACATAGCCTCTTCATGTTCTTAGAAATCTATTAAAGTCCTCCAAAATCTTTTGTTTATGTAGGATATACCTTTATGTGTTCACTGTAGTAGAAATGAAATTAGAGAAAAAATTTTAAAAATTACTTAAAATAATAGTATGCCATTAATGTCAACATAAGCAATCACTTTTACATAATGACAAATACATAGTGAAAAAATTGGTATCATTTTGCATTTCTGGCAAATCTTCCAATGTCTAGCATCATAGAAGATGACTAAATCTTGTGCATGCTTTTGCATATAGTTTGCTGTGATCTGTTGTTAGAGTTGAAGTATACAGAAAAAATTTGGCTTCATCCAGATATGTAGTTGGAAAATGTAAACATATTTAAACAGTGTTTTTAAAATAATGATGGGTAATCTTCTTTAACATGATACCAAATCTTAGTAAGGGTAGTCTCTAGCAGAGTAGATGCAAAGAAAATTAAAACCATTTTAATGGAGATTTTATAATACTCATAATAAAATGAATATTATAATACTCATTTAAATGGAGATTTTATAATACTCATAAAATAAATATTATAATACACATTATATAATTAAAATACATTGGTCTATCTTGAACAATAAATGGATTTTTATGCACTAATGATGTTGTAACATCCGGCATTGATCATTAGTAAAACGCTGATTCACTGAATCTTCCAAATGTTGATTTTACATTTCATTATCCAATATCAAACAAACTATAGTTGCTAGCTAAGTTTTTCCAAATTCTAATTTTTTCTTGAAGTCTCAAATTTTATCTTTGGCAACAAATACTGTCAGTCATTTTGCTTGAAGTGATAGTCACATTTTTATTGATTTCCAAAAAAATATTCATCAAATATCCAAGTCCAACTAACCATAGTGGGTCTGCAATCATTTCTTCAACTAAAAAAACAGTGTTACTTGAAAAAAAGTTGTTTATCCAACTTGTTACTCACTTGCACAAATCCTTTCCCCCAAGATATCCATGACATTTTGGTATGGAGTCGAAGTGCCTCATGTATATTTCCTATTGCTCTTACACTATAAATAAACTGCAAGGATTCAAGGATTGCAATTTAGCAAAATTGATATTTTATACTGCTTCCTCAATGATATTCTTAACTGAGAGTGTGGTTGTGGTAAACAGTACAATGGCAACTAGTATAATTTTATGCATCATGTTGATATACACTAAGGCTCCAAGAGTTTTGCCCACAACTTTTGACTCCCAATGCAAATGCCAATACACTGCAAGAGACAAACAATGCTTAATATATCAGTGAGAGTAGTTTGGACCTTGAATGCTCCCTGGAAGTGTATCAAGGAACCCCAGGGATTTGTAGACCCCAGCTCGAAAAGTACTACGTTAGAGATTAATACAAATATGTGAATCTTCAATGATAATTGGTTCTCCTCTAACCCTGCTGATGTGACTGCCCCCACATTAAGCTGATACAGTACATTTAGGGAAAAAAATCAAATGCATCATTTAAAAAAGAAAATAAAAACCTGAAGCTAACACTGACCAGATAAACTTTTTTCCATTGAATTTCCAACAGTAGACCAGCAAAAAGGTCATGGGAAAAAAATCATTATTTTTATACAGTGGTTTTCAGCATTTCTTTTTTCACTCAATAAGGCAAGTTGTGGAAGAAAAAAATGGAAAGCTGGATCTAATGCCAAGAACGCAAAGCAGGGTGGTGCTCCCCGCTTTCGGATGGCAGCTGTTTCTTGTAACCAAGACACGTTTTGTTTTCTAAAATAACATGAGGACCAAGTAATGACTACAAATGCCTGCTGTAAAATTAGCATAGTCGTATTTTTATTTAGTTTGGGGCACTTTACCAAAAACGAGATCAAACGCTGTTTCAAGGAATTGTTTGAAGTACACTGAAAAAAGAGGTATGGTGAGCAATTTTATGATTTTAGGTCTCTTCCTCTTTGATACATACTGCAAAAAACCCTGGCAGACATTTGTGTTCAGCTGCAGAGCTTGATGAGTGACTGTGTGATCAAAACGGCATAGGCTGGTGGTGAAGACTAGACTGCAATGGCTTAGCATCTCATCTTCGGGCAATAATTAACACCTTGGCTAGGTACAAAACAGCTAAGCAGAACTTATCTTTGTTACTGTAATGCTGTTAAAAGAAATTGTTTACTTGGCATGTATACCACAGACAGGAAAATCTTGCAGTAATCAAGTGGAGTCCATAAAACTCAGTTCTCTGTTCTTTGTAGAGGGCATCTGTGAACACAAATTAAAGACAGTATGGATTGATTGAGAATGACTGTGCCAACACTATCTGACAGAAATTATAAGCACAAGTCCTTTATAAATGTTCTGACAACTTAAGATATAAGTTGGCTTTGCCAACCCTCAAATGGAGGCAAAAATAGGAGTTAAGTTTAGTGTCCTATGCCATACTGTATACGGCATCTATGCTTTTAGCTAAAGCATTTTTACCAGCTTTATTTTAGGGAGTGTTTTCCCTCTAAATAAATGTACTCTCTTAAATAAATGTCTCCCTCTGATAACTTATTATCTAAGGATTTCTCTATTTAGTACAGGCTATTATTGTGTTTAGGAGTCTGTCGTCCTCCTGGACAATGATGGTAAAGCTCAGAACCAGGCTTTTCTGCATGCAGTGCTTAGCACTGTGCCTGACATATAGAAGGAGCAATAATATCTTACATTCCATGAGGGCAGAAACTTCCTAATGCTGAATCCTCAATGTCCAGAATAGCAGTTGGAATGCAGTGGATTATGTTGACTGAATGGTACAATTTTGATACCATTGACTCACATATCACCCTCAAAAGATATAAGAAATTGAATTTATTTTCTGTTTATTTTAAATTGCATTTTTCATGCCATGCATGTACTTCTGGGACTTTTGTGCATACTGATATGCTCTAGGTTGGCTCTGAGTTTATAAATTCTTCAAGAACCAGAAGCAATTATATTCTTCAAATACAAAAACTGTTCACATTTCTGTTTACAACAGTAGATTCTAATAAACATTTATGGCAAAATGTCATATCCTTAACTCTTTCATAATCCAGAATGGATTAAATGAGAATATTAAATCTATGCCCTTCATATTACTTTCTGCATTCACCAATAAAATTAAGAAAATTGAATAAGTCTATGGGGCAAAAAAATAATGCTGGCAATATTAACAAATTTCCAGTAGCTTGCTGGAAAATCAGAAATAAGCACAAAGCATTTCAAAGACGAACTGTTACAGATCAATGAAATTGATATAAGCACTTAATAGAATACTGTTATCTCCCTTCCATTCCTCCTGGTTTTGATTCAGGTTTGTCCTAAGACAGTTCCCTAATTGTGAGGACAATAAAGAAATCTAGGATGTGGCTCAGGAGGCATGGGTACAGAACTGTAGTTCTTGAATCTAACAGTGGCGATTATGCATTAAAGAATGAATGTCTATAATGTCTGATTTTTGTATGATGGTTACTAACAGAAAACACTGTTAAGAGACAATACTGAAGTTTGGTTAAGTCTAAATTAAAAATGCAGTTTAATATTACAGTTACAGTGTAATCATATCAAAGTCAAAAAATAACTGACAAAAATGGTCTTTGTTATAGTTGGTACAGTGTCCCCCAAAATCTCATGTGTGAGACAATTCAAGAAGATTCAGAGGAGAAATGATCAGGTCATGAGAGCCTTAATCCAATCAGTGGTTTAATTTTGTGATGGGGTTAACTGAGTGGAAATTGAAGATGGGTAAGTTGTAACTGGAGGAGGTGGGTCATTGGGGGTGTTCCTTTGGGGTATATATTTTGTATCTGGAGAGTGGAGTCTCTCTCTCTACCTACTGATCGTCATGTGAGCCACTTCCGCCACTCACTTTCCCATAATATTCAGCCTCATCTCAAGCCCCAAGGAATGGAGCAGGCTGCCTATGGACCGAGACCTCTGAAACCACGAGCCCTCAAATAATCTTTTCCTCCCCTAAAATTGTTCCGATCAAGTCTTTTAGTCACAGCAGTGAAAAAGATGACTGAAACAGTCTTTGACATTACAGTCTTTAAAATATTCAAATATTTAAATCAGGATTTGATTAAATATGACAATGGAAATGGGGTCTAGTTAATTTCCTTATTATCATTACATTCTTCAGACTGTGCTAAGCTTTATTTATAACTTTCATTGTCATTTCTCTTATAATAAAATCTTCTCAAAATAGTTCTCAGTAACAATAAACAAAAATACATGACAAAAATATAGGATTATATATGTATATAATATATATATGATAAAAATGAAACTAACAATCATGGAATCAAACATAAAAGAATGTCTTATAAATAAATGTATAAACTGGAGTTGATAAAATTATTTATAGAATATGATAATTGCAATGGATGCCATTTACCTAATATTCAGTTGTTTTGGTTAAACAAAACCCAAGAACAAGAGGAGTTCCTCCCAGACCACAACTGCAAGTTGCAGCTTCTGTCAGGGTTACCGCTACCCCTACTCCAGGGCCCCAGGAATTCTCAAGCCATGCGGAATGCCACCACAGGCTCTGCACCTGGACGTGAATGCTTTAGGCCTGGCAGATGAAATTGGGATGGGAATTCACAAGAACAGCATTAACACCAACATAGTAAACATGGCTCTCATTCATAGTTGTAAGTTGGAACTTCTTTAAGATAGTTTCACTTATATTGTGAAGTGTTCTAAGGTAAAGAATGTGAAGTACCATGGGGAAGTCCAAATATGCACTAAACTGAAGTGATCCCCTCTCAACCTTCCTAGGGGGCAGAAATCATGAAATGCAATGAATTTTGCTTCTATTAATTAGCCAAACTGATAGCTTCGTACTGTTCTCCTCATACATAGAGGGTCATAATCACCTTTATCCACCTTCTTCTGTTTCTTAAACTGTCTCCATTCATCCTCATTCCACTAATGAATTGGCTTCCCCAAAGATTATGAATCATCTTCTAATCATTAAATCCAATGACTGATATTTACTCTATGCTACATGTGATCATATTGAATTACTCCATTTTCTGTTCTCTCTCTGACCCCTCATCTTCCACTTTTAAAATAGGTCTTTGATCTTACTCTCTTCTCACCTAATCTTCAAAGATCCTACTTACCTGGCCTCAACAAGCTTTTTCATTCTTCACTTTGCCCTGAGCTTTAGTTCTGCATCTTCAGCCACAAATGGACATTACTTCAAATACAATATACTTAAAATTGGACTTTCCAAGTTAGCCTCATGTAGCACTTGTCTTTCCTTCCCCCCTCCCTTATTTCTGTGTGTAGTAGTCTTTTCCCAAGCCACATGTATTTTTTTCAACTATTAAATACTACTAATTTTTCTACATTATTAGATTGAAGTTTCTATTTATACAGGTCAAAAATGGTCAAATATCAGTTATTTCATATGATTCCGATCATACAACTTCGAGTCCTTTTGATTTCAAGTTGCTCCAGTAACTTGGTCTCTTGTCCCCATCCACCTTTAGAGTTCCTTGTTCCAAAATTGCACTGATGTAAACATCATCTTTCCTCTCTTTATTTAGAGAATTTTCTCTTCCTTTAGAAATCCCTAGGCCCATAGACCTAACTCAAACTTTAATCTTACAGAGCCTAGTGACTTCTCCACTATCACTCATTCTACTTTTTAACTAACTTTATACATGGATTGTCACATTTTTTAAATGCCTTGAAGGCAAAAAAATGATATTATGTTAATTCTCTTTATTCTCTCATTGAGCGATGTACATATAGAAAATGATCAAAAAGTAGTTTATCCTGTTTTTGTGATTTCTTAAGTGATCTAAATCCAGCCTACTTTATCCACTCTTCTGAAAATAGCTGTCCCGCCCAGAGCTAGGATGTCTTTTAAAGTTATTTTCAGTTCTGACCCCATTTCCCATCCACGCTACAGCAATTCATGCTATCATACACTTGAGGACCCATCAATCCCCTGAGCAGACTAGATTTCATTGGAATGAAAACTGATGAAAGATACAGAGATTTTCCACAGATTTTTAAATTCATGGACTAGACTTGAATTGCTTTATTTCTCTAGCAATGAAATCTTGGATAGATGTATAGCAACATATCTGAGCATCTACTAAATCCTAACAGTTCAGTGACTACAGTTAAATTGAGAAGCTTGATACATGAGTCCTATTTCCATGGGTCTCCATACCTGTTATCTGAATATCCAGGCAAGAAAAGGCTTCTTTGTCATTAAGCCATAATTGTCTAGCTCTTCCACTGCCTGCTTGATGTATTTTCAGATACCCTTGAGCTTTGTCTTCTCATGGATATAAATAAACTAATCCTTACAAACTCTGCAGTTCTTCTAATGCTCTCTGTCCTTGTTTTATCTATGCAGCCAATTACTGAGATTCAATCCAAGGTCATTTAAAAATAGGCTATTTTATGATTTTAGATATTGCCCTAAAAAAAGCAACTCAAAACCAGAGTTATATTTCTTGGGAGATTTCTATTGCATTGTATATTTTCTTTTATTGTACAAAGGAAAAAAGGGCAAAGAATATGTCGTTTTTAACCATATAATAATTCAGCTATTCACAAATAAAGCTAAAGATAAGAAATAAAAGAGCATACTCCCTTTAGTTTGTTAGATCATTTTCAAAGGCAACTTATCAAAAAGGAGTAAAGAGAATTCAAGGATTAGACTGTTAAACCCTAGTGAAGAAAAACAAATTAGTTCAGAGAATTACAAAAATATGTAACCAGGAAATACAATAAGTGAAATCTGCACATTTAATCTTCAAACATAACATACTAGTTAAATTTTGTAAGTATGTGATATGACAGTACACAAAGTCACTTGGTTTAAATTCATGATAAATAAAAATTAAGATTGTGTTTATTTAAATGTACTGTATTCATTAATTATTGAGCCCCATGACTGAGTTGCCATTTTAACTTTGGTTAAAGATTAATTCTGGTTGTTCTTAAACTTCCTTAAGTCTTTTTATTTTGTAATTAAATGGGAAAATTGCACTTAAAGTTAATTTCTCTGCAAATTAGGAAGGGAAGAAAATTGCACTGAGCAGAAAAATTTCTCTTAGTCATGTTGACCTAAAAATAAGGGCCCAATGGAAGAAAAGATTCTGGGAATTTTGTTGTTTTGTTTTTAATTGCAGTCTTTGTTTCTCTTTCATTTAGGTTGAAATAGATTACAAAGTATTCTTTCTTCTTTTTTTTGATTTTTCAACATAATATGTTTAGAAAAACATAGAACCCATAGAAATTCACATTTCCATTAATTCTTTCTTAAATACTGATATCTGTGAACTAAGTTGAATTAATGATAGTTTT
>PVHX01026935.1:0-20055 GCA_004024805.1 Geosciurus inauris
ATAGAAATGCAATTGATTTGTGGGTGTTGATTTTATATCCTGCTACTTTGCTGAAATCATTATTAATTCTAAAAGTTTTCTGGTAGAATTTTTTGGGTCCTCTACGTATAGAATCATGTCATTTGCAAATAATGATAGATTGAGTTCTTCTTTTCCGATTTGTATCCCTTTAATTTCTTTTGTCTGTCTAATTGCTCTGTCTAGTGTTTCCAGGACTATGTTGAATAGCAGTGGTGAGAGAGGGCATCCCTGTCTAGTTCCCGTTTTCAGAAGGAATGATTCCAATTTTTCTCCATTTAGGATGATGTTGGCCTTGGGTTTAGCATAGATAGCTTTTACAAAGTTGAGGTATGTTCCTTCTATCCCTAGTTTTTCTAGTGTTCTGAGCATAAAAGGGTGTTGTATTTTGTCAAATGCCTTCTCTGCATCAATTGATAAAATAATATGATTCTTATCTTTAAGTCTATTGATGTGATGTATTACATTAATTGATTTCCGTATGTTGAACCAACCTTGCATCCCTGGAATGAACCCCACTTGATCATGGTGCACTATTTTTTTGATATGTTTTTGTATGTGATTTGTCAGAATTTTATTGAGAATTTTTGCATCTATGTTCATCAGGGATATTGGTCTGAAGTTTTCTTTCTTTGATGTTTCTCTGTCTGGTTTCAGAATCAGGGTGATACTTGCCTCATAGAATGAGTTTGGAAGGGTTCCTTCCTTTTCTATTTCATGAAATAGTTTGAGGAGAATTGGTATTGATTCTTCTTTGAAGGTCTTGTAGAACTCAGCTGAGAATCCAGCTGGACCTGGGCTTTTCTTGGTTGGAAGGCTCTTGATGGCATCTTCTATTTCCTTGCTTGAAATTGATCTGTTTAAGTTGTGTATGTCCTCTTGGTTCAGTTTGGGTAGGTCATATGCCTCTAGAAATTTGTCGGTGTCTTCAGGGTTTTCTATTTTGCTGGAGTATAAATTTTCAAAATAGTTTCTAATTATCCTCTGTATTTCAGTAGTATCTGTTGTGATATTTCCTTTTTCATCTCAAATTTTAGTAATTTGGGTTTTCTCCCTCCTCCTTTTCATTAGGGTGGCTAAGGGTCTGTCAGTTTTGTTTATTTTTTCAAAGAAGCAGCTTTATGTTTTGTCAATTTTTTGAATTGTTTCTTTTGTTTCAATTTCATTGATTTCAGCCCTGATTTTGATTATTTTCTGTCTTCTACTTCTTTGGATGTTAATTTGTTCTTCCTTTTCTAAGGCTTTGAGATGAAGAGTCAATTCATTTATTTGTTGACTTTTACTTCTTCTAATGAATGAGTTTAGTGCTATGAACTTTCTTCTTAGCACTGCCTTCATGGCATCCCAAAGATTTTAATATGTTGTATTGGAGCTTTCATTTGCCTCTAAGAATTTTTTTTTACTCTTCCTTGATGTATTCTGTTATCCATGCATCATTCAATAGCATATTATTTAGTTTCCAGGTGAAGGAATAGTTACTGCTTTTCAATCTGTCATTGGTTTGTAATTTTATTCCATTGTGGTCAGATAGGATGCAGGGTGAATCTCTATTTTTTTGTGTTGGCTAAGACTGGCTTTGTGACATAACATATGATCTATTTGGAAAAGGATCCATGTGCAGCTGAGAAGAAAGTGTATTCACTCATTGATGGATGGAACACTCTATATATGTCTGTTATGTCTACATTATTGATAGTTTCATTGAGATCTATGGTTTCTTTATTAAGTTTTTGTTTGGAAGATCTATCCAATGGTGAGAGAGCTGTGTTAAAGTCTCCAAGTATTATTGTGTTGTGGTCTATCTGATTCTTGTATTTGAGAAGGATTTGTTTGATATATTAGAAGCTCCATTATTTGGGGCATAGATATTTATGATTGTTATGTCTTGTTGATGTATGATTCCCTTCAGAAGTATGAAATGACCTTCTTTATCTCTTTTCACCATCTTTGGTTTGAAGTCCACTTTATTTGATATGAGGATGGAAACTCCTGCTTGTTTGCGGGGTCCGTGTGAGTGATATGTTTTTTCCCACCCTTTCACTTTCAGTCTGTGGATGTCTTTTCCTGTGAGATGAGTCTCTTGAAGACAGCATATTGTTGGGTCTTTTTTTTTTTAATCCAGTCTGCCAGTCTATGTCTTTTAATTGGTGCATTTAGGCCATTTATATTCAGGGTTATTATTGAAATATGATTTGTAGTTCAGGTCATTTTGGTTTGTTTTTGGTTTTTACCTTGAGTTGTTTTCTCTTTTGAATGGTCTTTCCTCTAGTGTAGTTCCCCTCTTTATATATTTTTGTTGTTGGTTATCATTTCCTCCTCATGGAATATTTTGCCAAGAATGCTGTGTAGTGCTAGCTTTCTTGCTGTAAATTCTTTTAACTTTTGTTTATCATGGAACATTTTTATTTTGTCATCAAATCTGTAGCTCAATTTTGCTGGATATAGGATTCTAGGTTGGCATCCATTGTCTTTTTGGGCTTGGAATATGTTATTCCATGATCTCCTGGCTTTTAGTGTCTGGGTTGAAAAATCTGCTGAGATACAAATTGGTCTCCCCTTATATGTAATCTGGTTCCTCTCTCGCATGGCCTTTAAAATTCTATCCTTATTCTGTATGTTCTGCTTTTTCATTACGATGTGCCTTGGTGTAGTACTGCTGAAATTTTGTATGTTTGGTGTCCTGTAAGCCTCTTGTATTTGATTTTCCATTTCATTTTTCATACTTGGGAAACTCTCTGATATTACTTCATTGAAGAGATTGTGCATCCCTTTGGTTTGAAATTCTGCACCTTCTTCTATCCCAGTACATCTTAGATTTGGTCTTTTGATGCTGTCCCATATTTCTTGTATATTCTGATCATGATTCTTTACCATCTTCACTGTATGGTCAAATTTATTTTCAAGATTGTATATCTTGTTTTCATTATCTGAGGTTCTGTCTTCCAGGTGATCTAGTCTGCTGGTGATGCTTTCTATTGAGTTTTTTATTTGGTTAATTGTTTCCTTCATTTCAAGAATTTCTGATTGGTTTTTTTTCACGATCTCTAGTTCTTTCTTAAAGTAATCTTTTGCTACTTGTAATTGCTCTCTTATCTCTTTGTTAGAATGATCTATGGTTGCCTTTATTTGCTCTTCTATTTCTTTGTTGTATTGATCAAGTTTTGCCTGTAATTGTTCACTTATGTCATTCTTTAGTTTGCTGATCATTTTAATTATGTACATTCTGAATTCTTTCTCTGACATTTCATCAACTGTGCTGTCCATGGATTCTGTTACAGTGGTATCCAGGTTTATTTGGGGCACTCTCTCCCCTTGTTTTTTCATGTTGATTGTGTATCTTCCATTCTTGAAATACCAATCTGAGGTATTGCGGCTTCTGTCCTATAATCTTGTATTGACACTCCAGATTACCTGTGTCTCACCTTGGGGCTACTTCTGTTCTCCCAGTGTCCCCAGATAGGTATTACTGTCACTAAAGTTGGTGGTGGATGTAGTGGACATACCTCTAGAGGGCAGTGGGAGTGGCTTTGGCTGGGCTCCTGAGGCGGCCCCTGAGGGCCGTTTTGCCCTTCTCTTGCACTCCTGCTGGTGAACAGGAACTCTGGAGTCAAACTAGAGGCGGGCTCAGGTCTCAATTAGGGAGAGTCACAAGCTGGAGAGTCTGTGTGTGACTCTTATAGTGAGTGTGAGCTCCCCTGGGGCTAGAGGCTAGCAGGCTCTGGTCTGCCTTCAACTGGGCACCCTGGCATTCCCTAAGGGCAGTTTGGGACCTTCTGTTTTGCCTGATCACAGGAACTCTGGAGCGGAACTGAGGCAGGCCCAGAGCGCACTAGGGTGAGGCCTCTTCATGCTGGGGTCTCTGGAGGCCACTCTTACCCTGGGAGTGACTTCCTCTGTGGCTGGTAGCTATCAGACTCTGGTCAACCCTTAGTTGGACACCGTGGAGTTTCCTGCAGGTGGATCTGTGCCTCCTGTAGCCCCTGCCAGACCCCAGGAACTCTGGAGCGGAACTAGGGTGGACCCAGGCTGCCCTTGGAAGGGTCTGCCACACGCTGGTGTCTCTGGAGTGACTCTTGCCCTGAATTTGGGCTCCTCAGTGGCTAAAGGTAGCAGACCCTGGTCTCCCTTTGTCTGGATAACCGTGGAAGTTCCTCAGGGCGGGTCAGGGTCCTTTGGGGTTCCTGCCAGTCCACAGGAATTCTGGAGTGGAACTGAGGCGGGCCCAGGCTGCCCTTGGGCAGGGCTTCCTTGCACTAGGGTCTCTGTGGGGACTCTTACCCTGAGTTTGGGCTCCCCTGTGGCTAGAGGTAGCAGTCCCTGGTCTCCCTTTAGCTGGACACCCGTGGAGGTTCCTGAGGGCAGATCAGGGCCCTCTGCGGCCCTTGCCGGTCCCCAGGAACTCTGAAGCAAGACTTAGGTGGCCCCAGGCCGCCTTTAGGTGGGGCTGCCTCCACTGGTGTCTCTGGAGTGACTCTTGCCCTGAATTTGGCTCCCCAGTGGCTAGAGGTAGCAGTCTCTGGTCTCCCTTTGGCTGGACAACTGTGGAGGTTCCCTGAGTTTGGGCTCCTCAGTGGCTCAAGGTAGCAGTCTCTGGTCTCCCTTTAGCTGGATACCTGTGGAGGTTCCTGCGGGGTGGATCTGGGCCCTCTGCAGCTCCTGCCGGACCCCAGGAACTCTGGAGCAGAACTGGGGTGGACCCAGGCTGCCCTTGGACTGGGCGGCCTCACGCTGGTGTCTCTGGAGCAACTCTTACCCTGAATTTGGGCTCCCCAGTGGCTAGCGGCTGGGGCCGTGTATCCACGGGAGCAACTGCTAGGGGCCCTGTGTGATTGGGTGGGCGCTGGAGCCAGGTACCCCATGCAGGCCCCGCCCGGGCAAGCCCTGGGCTGGGGCTCCGAGCCGCGCGCAGCTGAGCTCCACTTCCGTTTGCTGCTGAAGTCACACTGCTTGTGGCAAAGGCTGCTTCCTGGTGGCCCTGCTTACACGCGCGAGTGAAATTCCTGCGGGGGTAGCTGTAGATGATGTCCTGAAGCTGTCTGAGAGATGGTATTTCCACAACTTCAATCTCTGGCTCTGGAGAGACTGACCGCAGCGTCCGTCTAGGCCACCATCTTGGAACCCCCTCCCAAACCGCATCTTAACTACAAATTTACAAGAGACCCTAAGTCAGAACCACCTTACAAAGTCATTTCTAAATTGCTGACTCACAGAAATTATAAGAAACAATATTAGTTGTTACTTTAAGCCACTGTATTTTGAGATCGTTTCTTATGCAGCAGTAGATAACTAATATAGATAGCAATTATTATTATTGATAGGAATGATGGTGATGTTCATTCCCATCCCCTGGGCAAAGAATAGACACGATCAGTTGTAGGATGTACCATTTACAAAGTGAAGACCTTTATTAAAGAGAAATCCCGAAGTAGATGACTTGGAGCTTTAGCTTATTTAGATTCTGGTTTGTAGTTGCAGTCTGTGAGAAAGAAAGTAAATACCTAGATGTTTTGACTTCGGAACCTAAAACAAAAACTTATTTTCTAACTGAAATATGGAAGCAGAGTTCTTGGAAAAAGGAATTATGACAGGGCTCCCTTGTCACTCACAGAGATTTTCTGTGATGTTCCCCCACCCAGAGTGGAGAGGGATCTCCCTTCCTCTCAGCTGTTCTATTGCACGCTGCCTTTACCCTGCGTCTGCATAGAAGTTAAAGTTCATGAAATGCATTTTAGATAATTATGAGAAGTTATGACTGTACCTCTCAGGGAAGGTAGAATTTATATAAATTGTTCCCCATCAGTGACTCCAGATATAATTAAACTTAACTTAAAATAAATGAATTTTGTTCTGTTTTTCCACCTTATACTGATACTGGTGGTAAACACAGACTATTAAAAAATGAAAATAAAACTCAATACACATCTGGCTTTCTGAATTGACTGTTATAAGTTTTATATTATTTGTCCAGTAGTTCACAAAAAAGTCTTGATCTAAATAAAAATACCTCTAATTGTTTGTGAATCTAAAATGCAGTGCGAAGCCTTATTCTACACATAGAGTTTAGAGAGCATTTTCTTTTTTTTGCTTTTCTTTTTTTTTTTTTTTGGTACTGGGGATTGAACTCAGAGGCACTCAACCACGGAGCCACATCCCCAGCCCTATTTTGTGTTTTATGTAGAGACAGGGTTTCACTGAGTTGCTTAGCACCTCGCCGTTGCTGAGGCTGGCTTTGAACTCGCAATTAGAGAGCATCTTCTTATACATTCTCCTAGTTGTGGGATGTTAGTGACAGGAATAACATTAGCAAGAAGGTATTTGATCCTCATTTTATAGATAAGTACACTGGGTAGCAGGGCAGCCTAGGATGGGCAGAGTAGGAGCTGATGGAGGAGGAGAGAGCATTGCCAAGCACTCAGTCTTTATTTCCCTTCAAAGCTTAATCACAAAAATGCTGCCCAATCAATTTCAGAGACACAGCCTGGCTGGATTGGATCTCCCCCTTTCTGGGGAGTCTGACTCCTGACCCCAAGTCCTCCTCAAATACCTCCTGAGGCCAACATCTATGTACTTTCCCCCATGCTGCTCTCTCCCAAAGAACAGGCTTTCTGCCATGATTTCATTTTCCTGGCTGTGTCCTTGCTACCTGCTGGGAGCTGGCCACTGCTGATAGTCCGGCTGCCTGCCTGCCATCTGTTCCTGACTGAGCAGATGCTGTGAGTACTTCCACCACATCTCGGGGGGAACCTGCCTAAAATAACAACAATTGCACCCACTTTCCACCACGGCAACCCTCTGCGGTCTGTCCTGTGAGACCGTCAGCTACCAGGCTGGCCTCCTGTCTGCAGCCATAGGGGCTCTGCTTTATCCTCCCCTTCCCATGGACACTGGTCAGGGGCCCTCCCTCCCGGCTGCCTGCATTCACTAGTTCCTCTTTATACACCTCTTCCCAACAGGAACACAGCAAGTCACCCCACCAGTCCTCAGCTCGAAGCCCTCAAATGTCTATAAAGAAATCTAGACTCCTTAGCATGGCCAAGTCCTCAAGAACTGGCTGAGTCGCCATCTCTAGCCTCATGCCCTTTATGTCAGTGTTGACGTGGCCACTATCAGCATCCCCCTGGTACTAGGTCTTAGGCCAGTGGCTTTTGAATCTTTTTGATTGAAATTTGTCTTCAGGTGTGCTTACCAGGTCATGATGCTGCAGCGTCCATTTCCAGGACACTGGGAAAAGTTCCCAATGCACTTGGGGCACTGAATAAAACAAACCAAAACAGAAGAAGTAAACGTAATTGCCACCCTAAACTTGAGCAGACCTGGGAGCAAGTAGAACTAGTGAGGCAAAGTCTTGTAAGTGGAGTGGTCCCCAAAAGTCTCTGCTCATGCCTTCTATCAATAAACACTTTTTGAGCAGGCACACACCCCCAAAGTGCAAGTTTGTATATAAACTAAATACTTATTTACAAATGATATATTAATGTATACCGAAGCGTATCCTGTGATAGATACATATATTAAGTGCTAATGCATTATGTTTTCCATGACACGTGAATAAAAACAGAAGTCAAGTGAAAATATCTGGATCAACTCAAGTATCAAAAAATGCATTTTCTTCTAAATGAAAAGTATGGGTATCTTCTGGTAAAATCATGCAAAATGAACATGTGCTTTTCTTCACTTCCTCATGAAGCCTTTATTAAATTACAAATTATCAATGAAGAAACATAAATATATAAACCCACTAGGACAAAAAGATTGGGAAAGGACATATGACACAAGCAAACACAGTTTTAGAGACAAATATCAAAGATGTTGCTAACAACTAACATAACAGACTATTAAAAAAAAGATATCTAAATCTCTGAAGGTCAATAAGAATCAAGCATCTTTTAGTTGTAGGATCCGAAAGAGGCTGTGAAGGAGGAAAGACAAGTAGCCCTTGAAGGTAGGAAGTAAGGTGGGGCTGAAGGTATAAGAGGAGATGAGGCTGAAGCAGGTGCCATCCACCACCCGACCTGCAGTCTGCCCCCACTACCTTCCAGACGGACACCAGCCTCCCCCCTTCACTGAGTCAATGAAGGATTCACATATATAATTTAGGGAGAATTCATACCAATCAATAAGAAACTCAAGAGCAAAAACGGTAAGATGCACAGATGGGTATTCTACACAGGAAGAAATGTAAGTGGCCACCGAACATTCTTTAGTGGCGATTGAGAAAGTGCTGACTGGGGTCAGAATGAGACAATATATTGTGCTCATTTGATGGACAAAATCTAAGAAACCTTAAAATAGCAAGTGTTATTGAGGATCTAATTCAGCAAGACTCTTAGAAATAGCAGGTGAGAGAATAATTTAGAAAACAATATGGCATTATCATGTACATTAGATGGAATGAGCAGCTCCTCAATCTTAGTCATACACCACAATAAAGGCCTCACATAGAAGTCTCCAGCCTTCGATGTGAGTGTACTAATTAAATGGTTCTCCTCCAGTGGTGATGCAAGGTTCAAGGTTCAGTCCACCAATGGTTCTACCATCTCAGAGGACTGAGCTTCCAGTTTTGAAAGACTAGAATGCTCTACAGCTAGGTATATGATGGGTTCAATTACTCCCACTCATGTTACATTAGTTAAAAACTTAATCACATGACCCCATCTTGTCTACAAATAGGTTGGGAAAAACATCATCTTGTGTCATCAAAGTAAGGAGACTGTGGGCACCCAGCAGGTCTCTGAATGTTTTGTGAACTTGACGGAGGAAATTCCTTTCCTGGATATCCTGTGTAGCTACTAGGAGACCCCAGAGGAATTCTTATACATCCACACCAGAAAATAAATACAAGTATTTTCATGGAAGCATTGTTTCTAACAGCAAACCCTAAACAATCTAAATATTCACCAGTAACAATCCAAATATTTACCAATAAGGACTGGAAATCATCCAAATACCCACCAACAAAAACCTGGAAACAATCCAAATGCCCATCAACAGATAAAGAAATAAATAATGGCTTGTTCACCAAATAAAGCATTTACAGAAGTAAAATGAATAAATCAAAATCGTAGACAATGAAAAAGTGAATTTTCTAAACTGATCTGGAGTGGAAGAAAAGCAAATCACCCAAGCTCATTGAAGTGTATTATCTTTTATAAAACTTAACAATCCTAAATAGTAAGTCATTGAAGGGATGCATTTGTGTCTTCTAAGGTTATTTTTAAGTAGGAAAGAGAAGGATGGACATGATAATAAGAGGGTGTGACCAGCTCTGATGGGGTCAGCATCATTCTCGCTTAGAAGCTGTTGTGTGGGCTTCTGGGCGTTCATTTGATCTCTGTGTTTCTAAACTTATGCACATTTTAAATGTGAGGGGAAATTTGTTTCTAAATAAGAATGAAAAGAAGAATCAGGATGAGCTGTCACCCAGAGAACCTTACTTCTGCCCTCAGGACAAAAACACCCCCCACCAGATCCCTCTTGGAAGGCAACCTTGTCGACCCTGCAAAGAGGAGACTGTACGAAACACTTGTCATCTACCCCCAGTCATCAAGGAAGGATGGCGGGATTGGTGACAGGCACGTGTGGACCCAGAGAAAGCTTATCTGTAGAATGAAGGCTGGAAACCTCACCAGTGATGTCTGGACACAGTTTGTATGTACTGCAGATAAAAGAACATTTAGTTCCGCCTATTGTTCTGTATCTTTTTGACGGATTCCCATTATACTGCTTTAAAAAATAAAACAGAATTGGAACATGTCCCAACCAAGAGAGAGAAAGGAGAGCTCTGTGATGACAGAGGCTAAGGTGGGGCTCTTGGGGTGACACCTGCAATGACAAATGCATCAGCACCTTAATCTGTGTCGTAAGTCACGCTGTCCACTGTGTAGATGTGATCTGCATGTGTCCCTGTGTGTGCACATACACACATGGATATACATATCAAACATCTCACCGTGCACAGACAGCAGTCACCGTTCTAAGATGTGCAATGTATGTGAAGTCTGGTTCTCCTTGTCCCCACACTTTAAGTTCTGATCCTCATCCTGGGGCGTCATGCAGTCTTCATCCTTTGCTTGAGCATCACCTTCTCTTAGTTCCTAGAACACTTTTTCTGGTCCCCGGCTGATTGTGCTCTTCCTTTTCTCAGTTTCATTTTGAGAATGTAAGGGTTTCTCCTATCAAAACAAACATTTGCTATTTCTGAAATTATAATTTGGTGCTCATAAGTTCTGTTCTGTTCCTGCAGCCCTTTTGCTGTTGTACCAACATAGAGTTCAAAGATAAAAATAGAACTGTGGGAGTCACTGGGGTGCAATTTGTAAATGAGTTCTTAGCTGCTGATAAGAGGCTCAGCCACAACAGGAGGAGGGAGGGAAGCAGTTAAACAGAGTGTCCTCTGGTGTCCTTTCAAAGCCTATAGCTGGCCATCTCCTTGAGAGTGATGACTATATCACACATCTCCATCTTCCATGTCTGGAGTGCAGAGACTTCCTGAGCTTTCCATGCAACAAACATTAAATAAATTAGTGAATGTATCAATGAATGTATGTTTGAAAAGAAATTCTTCCCTGAAGTTCTATGGAAGGTACAGAGAGTCCACCTTCACTGTGGACAGGGAACAGTCTTGTCTGTTTTGCTCAATGCTCCCTGAAGGACTAAGGAAGGGGACCTGATGCCAGCTGAGCACCTGGAACACATCCAGCATGCTGGTAGGTGTGGCATTCCATCTCGTCTTGAGATGCTCGGAATGATTAGAAAGTTCTTTTTATCCAGTATGGGCCCCATGAACAGGCAGCTGTCCACTGTGGTGAAAGAGCGCTCCCTGCAGGGTTGCTCTGCCCACCTGGATCCTAACCACAGCCCTGCATTTCCCATGGAAGGTGATTCCATCCACAGAGCCTGAGATGGCCTCATTTGTAAAATGGGAAAATCAGGCCTGTTACAATAAAAAAACTAGATAAGATTGTAGGAAGTTCCTGGCTTGTAAGGAGGGTGCTCAATGTCTGTGAATCCCATATCATTTGCACCCATTTGCTCTGGTTCAAGTTTATCATCCAACCAAAAATGTTCTTGTCCTCTTCCAAAGGACAGCCACTCAGAGTTAAGCACAGGCACAGTGCCATCGTGTATGTCTACTCCAGACAGACCAGGTTCCACAAGTGAGTAATATGGCCGGGTTTATCCTCCCCTGGTGATAACATTTCAGGGGGCAATTGATCCTCCCAGCAAGTGGTCCAACAGGCTGCATGTATCTGCATTTCTTTAGGAAGGAATCAGACCAGAGAGGTGAAGCAGCTTGCCTGACATCAACCAGCCAATGGCAAGGACAACCTGAACTAGAAGTTGGTCCCCTTCCCAGCCCCCGTCTTCTTGTTCCCTGCTCCTTCCCATGGCAGGCACTGTGTGCTTCTAAGGCACAGTCACTCTTAAGCCTCAGGAACGAGCAGTTGTTTCCACCCAGCCTCGCTGTCATTAAGTCATCAGCACAACTCTTGGGAACAAAACTGTGCCTTCTTAATTAGTGTCTTGAATGAATTAATGGTTCATTATTCCGTCCCATCTCAAGCTGAGATCATTATTAAAATCTGAATAATGAATAGGCAGAGAAATCCAGAATGACTAGGAGAGAGTCACTTTTCCCCCATGGATCCCCAGTGTACGGGAGTGACTTGAGAGCCTGCTCCCCTGACCAAGCAGCATGGGCAGAGTGGGAAGTCAGAGAAAGCTCCTGACATTTGGACTTGGGCCACCTCAAAGCAAAGATGTGCCCTTTCAAGAATAGGAGACTTGCTGGAAAGACTCACCTGGTCCCTGGAAGTATACTGGATTTAGATAAGTAACCAGTCCTATGTAAGTCAATGTCGTAACTCCAGATCAGAGAAGTCAGAGACATCTTCTGTTTATTCACGCTGCAAACCCTTGTCGAGGACCTACTGAGTACCAGCTCCTGTGGTCAGTGCCGAAGATCCAAGATCACCAGGAGACAGGACTGACTTCAAACATGAAGGGCACGACACTTGGCTGCAGAACACCAGGCCACGTTCATTCACCAAGGCTCATTGGCCGTTTTCCTGATGTTCAGAAAGCTCTTGAAGAAGAGCTGATGTTTTAAAAACGTAGGTCTAGAAAATGGAGTGAAGAGCTGTACCCCTTCCTCTACTCGATGTTATGTAGCATTTTTTCTAAATATTTCATGACACCTATTTGAAAGAACCTGCTATGTAATCAAATAAAGGCAGTGATTTTAACAACAACAGCATTTACTGAGCACCTTTCTGGTGAGACACAGAGGCATTTACTAGAGATACTGTCTCTGCACGTCAGCCCATCAAGGGTGGCCATTGTTCTCCATAAAAAGAGGTCGAGTTGTAATGATGATCAGATTCTGTAATTATCCAGAGAGTTGGTCCCGTCCCAATGGTGAGGCTAATTTGGGCAGGTGACTTTCTCTTCAGAAGCCTCTCCTGTAAAATGAAGAGGTCAAGCACAGAGGCACTAAGCTTCTTGTGCTGTGAGTCTATGATTCTACAAGTTCTGTGAAATATGTTTTTGCCTTTGAAGCTCAGTCGCTGAATGATTCTACCCACAAGGACAGCACTGAAACTCAGCTAAATGCTGGGGTGTCTGATAATCGAGGGAAAAAAAAATCCATTATCTCAGAACATTCAAGGAGAATTGAAAAATTCCACCAGAAAGTAGCCAGCAACCTTGCTTGTAATTGGAAGATGGAGATGGAGACAGAGAGCATGTGCAGGCCCAGCGAGCGGGGTTGTAAACGGGGGCACGGTAGCTGAATGAAGTGCTCGCCAGGAGCAGGGACCCATAAATATTCCATGACACTCAATTGATTTCTCAAAATGAGTTCCATTTCTCATTTGAAAATCTAGCTGGTAAGTCTTTTGCTTGTTTCTTCGGCCTCTGCCATCCAGTGTGCTCCGTCTTCAGCTGAATTTCTTCTGTTTCCGTCAAACAGTCCACCTCAATCTGCTCTCCCTTAACACCACGAAGCTCATTGAATCTTTCTAACATTTTGCTATGGCACAGTCACATTAGGCGGAGCAGGACACAGGAGAAAACTGAGGTAAAGAAAGGCAACAAAAACAGGTGGAGGGCCCATGACACGATGGCCACAGCCCTCACAGGGCCACAGGATTTCCCAGTACTCAAGGGCACTTCCGTTTCTCTCAGTGTTTCTCGACATTTTCAACTTACGGACACAGAAAAATATTAACGATTTCCAACACAATGGAGTTAACAGCTGAGACTGCTTGAAACCAAATGAGGTAGGCCTAGAAGTTCTGCTTCCCAGGAATCCCAGCCCAAGCAAGGCCTCAGGGAACAGCTCAGCACGTCAGTTATACGAGTCAGGGAATTTATGAGAGTTGTTGTAACAAACAACCAAACTCTCAGCAGATTAATACCAGCGTGGTTTATTTCTTATTTGGTTCACTCTCTAACCAGGCATTCCAAATATCAAGGGGTGTTCTAAGTAGTGACTCTGCAGTGACAGTTCCTGCTCTTGTGGCTTTGCCATTTTCTACTCTCTCCTGGAAATCCTCCACTGGATGATGTACATGAAGTCTGCGAATAAGCAAGGAGAGAGAATGAAGAGGATCACAGAGCACTGCAGCCAGGCATGTCATTGACCAGACACCAACCAGATGGTCCATGTGGCAAGTGCCCCCTGCTGTCCAAAGGGAGAGAACAGGGGAGTTGAGCATCTGGCCAGTCTACCACAAATAAGGCACCTTGTTAGAACACTCAGCCTCAAAGCATGGACCATGATTAGGGCCCTGGCATCACCTGGACCTTTTCGGAAATGCAGACACCTAAGCCCCATGTTAGGACTCCATATTTTAATAAGGTCCCTAAGGTTATCTTGTTTTGAGTAACATTAAATTAGACCACTCAAAACTCTAATCACCATCAAAAGTGCTGAACCCATCAAAATAGAAAATAATCATAATCACTAGAAGTTTTCTATGACTGTAATCCCCAATTCATCTCAGGTAGATCAGATGCATAAAGAAACATACCTAGGGAGGCTGAGACGGAGAATCATGAGTTCAAAGCCAGCCTCAGCAACAGCAAGGTGCTAAGCAACTCAGTGAGACCCTATCTCTACATAAAACACAAAATAGGGCTGGGGATGTGGCTCAGTGGTCAAGTGCCCCTGAGTTCAATCTCCAGTGCTAAAAAAAAAAAAAAAGAAACGTACCTGTCACACAACAGAACCAACATTTTTTGAGCACTTATTTTGTGTCAAGTATAAAACCACACACATCACAAACATTAGTTTATGTAAGAATTACCACAACCCTGAGAGAAGAGTCATAAATAACCTGTTAAAGAGAAGTGAGAAAAATTAATTCAAAATGTCAAGAAATTGAGAAGACCAAGACCACCCAGCAGGTTAGCAAGAGGGTGAGACAGTCTCCCAGCACTAAAACATCTGCCATCTGGTACTCTTGTTCTGCCATGAGGTAGCTCAGCTACATTTCAAACTTGTTATTTAAAAAAAGGGTCAGTACATAATAACTTGGACAGGGCTTTAGAATTATGTGATTTGGAGGGGAAGATGGAGTGCTCAATGAGGCTGATAACATACATGTTTTAAATTTTTAAATTATTTAGCAGATTAAACCTAAATAGATTAAAATAGATCTCCCAGTCTATTTCAGTCAATTTTAACCTTGGTGAGAAATGCAGCATGTCCCATGCCCATGTGATTAGGCATCCAATACAGTCGGGATACCTGCCCCACAGCCAATGTCCATGAGGATGGTATACCTTATGGAGACAATTATAAAACTCAAGCTCATCTCCATGTAAACAAGAGGAAAAAAATGAACTAGTGATGTTCTGATGGTTCAAGGACAGGCCAGGATGCACTCAGGGCTCTGAGGTGCCCTTTCTTCCTTGTTCCTCTCCTATTTGGCAACATTTGTTTTATCCTGCTGTAATACTCTGCATCTCATTGGGTATCTTGCAGTTTATAATGATCTCAGTGAGGATAGTATGTCTCACAGTAAGGAGAGTATGTCTCATAGTACAAAAAAGTACTCCCAGGCCCAGTCCCCAGAAAGTCTGCTTAGTACAGCTGGACTGGCACTGGAGGCTCTGAATGCTCAAAAAGCAGCCTAGATTCTGTGGACACAGGTGGTCCATGAGCATCATTTTGGGAAGTGCTAATTGATGTATTTTGCAGCATAGCAATTATTCATTCACAGTTCACTCACTCTTCAGTATCATTAGAGCAGGACCTCAGCATTGATTCTCTGCTCTTCAATGCCTAGCTCCTTGTCTGGAAACTTCAGATACAAATATTTTCAAGCTGTCATTCCCACAAACATTAATTTTATAAATAAAGTAAAAAATAAGTAAATAAAATAAAGAAGAATTAAAATGGGCTTCAATAAAATGGGCTTCATTATAACATATTAAAAAGTGAGAGCCCATGGGAGACTAAACTGACATGTCTTCCTGTCCTCATGCTAAACAATTTTGGGGGGAGATTGCATATCCCTGCAATTGTGATAAGCAATATTGAGATAAAACAAAAATAACTTATCTATTCTTCCAAAAAATATTTCCTGGAAAATAAGACTATGCCCTTATTCGTTGGCTTACATATGGAGACTAACAGTATCAGTGAAACAAGAGTGCTCTTACCTCACTGTGCAGAGTAGTCAAAAGCTTTTGTGTTAGAAACACCGCCCAACCCCAACCAGTTCCCCACCTCACAGCCAGTTCTCCACCAGTTAAGAAACAGAGAAAACTGAAACTCAGTAAAAACTACCCACCCTAAGATATTGCTAATAATCTTTATTTCTTATCTTGAAGGTAGAATGAGACTTATTTTTTTAAATATGCTTTAAAAACTTAACTTTGCTTGATCAGAAAGTTTTCTGGGAAATCAACAGCCAGTACTACAAAGCCTTGTAGCACAGAACCTCAAAAACCCCAGTGGGCAAAGAGCCTTCAGTCACTGCTGTAGTCTGGATCCAGAGCCCAGAGACATGTTAGGAGGATATTGCGAGGTTAACAAGTATAATTTTCTAGCCAGTCCCTTCCAATGCATGGGTTGGGAGAAAAAGGAAATGATGAACCTCTTATATTCTTTCATACATTATTCATTCATGCATTCATTTGACCAATGTTTATTGAAGAACTCCATTGGACTAGACATAGGAACACAAAAACTAGAGAGTCAAATGGAAAAGATGGCTATGTACAGCAGTCAGTATAACCATGGGTAACCAGGGCTGTGATGGGTCTCTACCAGAGCAGTGGGAACACTGAGAACAGAGGGCCTGTTGTGCCCATAGAGTCAGGGACAACTGTCCTGTGCAACATGGACATAGTGTGTGATCTAAGGCTTATAAGACAATTAGACATTGCTAGAAAGACAAGGTATGGTGAGCACTTCAGACATAAAAAGCAGGAGAGCAAACATTCAGAGACAAAGAGGTTGGTGTCAATGAGATTGTAAGTAATTTGTCTTTTCTGGAACACAGAACTTGAGAAATAAATATGGAAAGGTTAATAGGAGCCAGATAATTAAATGCTTTCTTTTTAAGGATATTTAACTTGATAAACCACTGAAGAATTTTAAGTAAGAGAATGACAGGGCAAGATTTTTATTTGGGAACATTCCTCTGATAGCAGAGCAGAAGGTAAATTGGAAGACACAGTGGTACTGGGGACAGGAGGGTAGCTGGTAAGCCATTGGATTTGTTCTGTCAAAAGACAGTGAAGGTTTGAATCAAAATGTGGGTTAAACTGTATCCTCCATGTAGATAAGTTCAAGTGCATTTTCCAGTGTCTGAGAACACAACTTTATTTCATTACAGGGTCTCTGAACATGTAATCGAGTTAGGATACGGTCATAATTGATTATGGTAGCCTCTAATCCAATTACTGGTGCCTGTAGAAGAAGAGAAAAATCTGGACATGGACACACACAAACGGAGAAGATCACGTGACAGTGCGGCAGAGATTGGAGTTGTGAGTATTGTGGGCTAAAGAATGCCAAGGATTGTCATCAGCCACTAGAAGGTATGGAGGGAAAAGAGGAGCCTTCAGAGAGAGCAGGGCCCTCATCTACCTTGACGTCAGACTTCGGAGTTCCAGAACTGTGAGATAATACACACTGTTGGAAAGCATCCAGTTTATGGTATTTTACCCTAGAAAAAGCCTTAGGCCACTGTAGAAAATTAATGGGAAAGGAAAGAGAGTGGATGGAGGAGGATACCCTAAGATCTGTAAATAAAAACTATAGGGTTCAGGGAAGATTGAAAATGATGTTTAGAAAATGGGTGAAAGTACAAAACCATAGTTTTTGTACTTTTATCTATGTTGAGAACAAGTGCAGGCGTCCAAGAGCTGGAGGGGATTGACAGGGAGGCGCTTGCCCTGGTCTGTAGGAAGGAGAGGCAGGCCAGGGCTCCCATTATAGGCAGGGAGCACGGTCTTAGGTCCCTGCCGGAGCCTGTGGGGAGAGAGAAAGTGTGCTTCTCAGCATCACATACTGCGTGACTCAGGAAACAGAGGCTCCTGCTGTCCTTCAGTCCGAGGCTGATAGGTCTCAATTATACCATGATGAAGGTCATTTGGTTCAACTGTCTGTCTTGTTCATGGGTGCCACATGACACACACACTCTGTCGGGAGCACCCTCTTCCAGTTCTTCCTCGGTGTTTCCTGCACTGGCCTTCCCCACTGGATTCAATAGCAATTGCCTGAGTTCCAGTCCCCAGCACCTAATCAGCCTCCTAATTTTCACTTTCTACCTCCAGTTCTCATTTTTCTTTCCTTTTTCCCCCAAATCCATCACCACATGCATCCAGAAATGTTTTTCTTAAACATAAACCCGATCACTTGGCAGCTGTCCAAGTTCTGCAGGGGATCCGATGTCCCTTATCTAAGACCTTTCACAGTCAGGCTCTGGATACTTCTCCACCCTCATATCTGAGCATCCCTTACATGGCCAAATTCCATTGCTGTCCCGCTACTTGGAGTTCTTCCAACTTCATTCCATGTTTTTGCTGCCGCCTGACCCAGGTGGACTTGCTCATCTCATGTCTGTTGAGCTCTTCTTTGTGTCCAGAGACACCTTCCTCGTGAGACCTGTACGGTCCCTAACCCAGTGCAGGCACTGTTTACCTTGCTGTCCAGGCTCCCACCGTGGAAGTGTCCAGCCGTTCCCTTCCAATCCTGTACTGTGCATAATGTGACTCTAAACAGACTACAGTCACAGAACAGTGACTGCCTCTCAGGGTAGTTATAGTCCCAACACCTAGAAACTGACACATGGTAGGCCCTCAGAAGCTAAGTAAAAGGAGAGCAAAGCCACCTCAGTCCTGCTGGAGGGCTGGCCTCCAGGACAGCAGCAGCCACCATGAGCACCCTGGGGTTTTCCTATCAGGCCAGGTGATTTATGAGTTGTGTGATTCATCAGGCTTCATGTACCAGGTGTCACCTCTGCATTCAGCTTCACTGATCAAGAAAATGAATTCGATCCTGGCTCTGTCCTCTGATAGCAGCTTGCCAGGAGAAGTCATTAATGCAGTAAATTATCTTCCCAGCTGTTAGTATCGTGTACCGTCTTGTTTCCCTTCTCTTAGTTCAGCTGAGCATCAATTTGTGCTGTGATATTTACATGGACATCTTCATTTCATCAGTACCATTGTCCATCTGTTTGGCTGAGGGTGGAATTACCAAGTTGTGGCCAAGAATCAAGGCATTAACCAGTCCAGAGGGTAACTTCTCCTCAGAGAGAAGGGTAGCCCTATTTCCAATTCCTCTGCCCCTGCTTACCACTGAGTGAAGCCAGGCAGGCATGGAGCTGGAGATTAGAAAGCCTAAGCAGAAAGTTAGAGACAGGATATTTGTCTTCCCTAAGGCAGACTATACCACAAAGGCTGACTAGAGAACACAAAAGAAATACTTTGGCTTCGTTAGCTGGGACCCTATATCTAAGGAATGCATTGTTCATTCATTTAAAAGATAGATAAGGTGAGCCTACCGTGAGCCAGATATTGTGAACTAAGAATGTAAAACATCACTAAGTTCACATTTATTGTAGCCCATCAGGTCAACAAGAATCTCTTGAATACCAAGCAGGATTCTACATCCTGGGGATGAAGCATTGGTTAAAACCAAGGCCACATCCTGGAAGTATGAAGAGGTGGTGTTTAATCACCAGATTTGGGAAAAGAAAATGAAAACAGCTCTTTGGAAGCCTGCAAGACAGAAAACAACCTTAATAGGCTCAAGGAGAGAGAAGAGGGGGATGTTTGGAGTGACTGCTGGGGATGGGGCTTCTAGAAGCAGGTAGCAGCCACGGCATGATTTTAGATCTTATTCTGTGTGTGGCTGGAAGACATTAAAGGAATTGAAGAGAAGTTCTGACATGATCTGAAAGTCAGACACTGAAAAAGGACCACCTGGGTGGCCTCGGGCGGGGAGGGGACTGCCTTGAAGCCAGGCTGGAGGCAGAAGGACCAATCTGAATAACTGCTTTGGCCAGTCGAGGACGCTGAACGAGGACTCAGGTGAACACAGAGAGGAGTGAGTGAGTGAAGCTGCCACACATTTTGTGGTGAAGTGGCTAGTGTGAGAGAGAGATGGACCTGACTCTCAGGTTTGTGGCTGGAGCTACTTTGCGGATGGCAGGGCCATTTATTAAGGTAAAGAAGGCTTAGGAGCGGTGAGCCGATTTGCAGAGGAAAATCAATAGGCCTGTTACGGGCGTGTTGTGCTGAGATGCCCATCAGACATTGAGGCGGGTGTCACATTCACATGGCCATTACAGCCTAAGGAACACAGAGAGGAGGAGGCAGCCAGCCCAGGGCACTGAACAGGAGTGCAGGGTGCCTATGTGCCCATGTTTCTGAGCCTCTGCCCCAAGTCAGGCATGGGACTTCACATCTCGGGGGCATCGCCTCGTTTCACCTTGCTGCAAGAGAGGAGGGCTTCCTCCACGGGCCAGGCTTAGGAGGCAGCATGCTGCAGTCCATTCCCATCTGTACCCCGTCCCC